>JBCAUA010024284.1:0-12580 GCA_038406235.1 Peronia verruculata
GTTGTTGTTGTTGTTGTTGTTGTTGTTGTTGTTGTTGTTGTTGTTGTTGTTGTTGTTGTTGTTGTTGTGCTGTTGTTGTTGTTGTTGTTGCTGCTGCTGCTGTAACAATTTGTATCACATTCCATGTGAAAGGATGGCGACTGGCAAGAAATTTCGTGTCATATTGGACATCTTTTTGAGGATAAAGTCTTCAAAGAATACATCCATCAATGTCCTGTTTTAAGATTGGTACTCAATCAAAGTATTTCCGATGGCAGCTAGTATAAATTATGTAGGCAGCTATTTTTCTGGCAATTGCAAAATGCCTGACTTCTTTCCATCGACTGCCTTCTAATGCATAATCTCATGGAGAACCTATGGGAATCAGAGAATAGTTTTGAGAATAGAAAATTGACGATGATGTGTCGGTTCTGCATGTGCTCCCTGATGTTTCCGTGTAAGTAGCCTCATCAAATGAAGAAAATACAACTAAGTGATGTTACTTGTTTCTTCATCTTGAAGGACTATTTATTGACTGAAAAGGGATCAACCTGTTCTGAAAACTGAAATCATACTCTGTAGATTGGGAATATGAGCATTTGTCTATATTATCAACGTAACTAAAGGGTGAAAAGTGCCTGCTTTTTTTTTAGCCTCACATTTCAGTATTTAGTTTCAATCCCTGCCTCTGAATCTTCATGGGGTTTGTGATTATGAATTCAATCTATCAAGAATATGAGCAGTGTCTGGCCTCTGAATCATCTCCACACCAGGCACAATCGATGAACTGGTGACTTTGCTATATTTACTGAAATGTCAATCTGGATATCCTAAGCCGGCTACCATCAACTACATAGTACTGGACCCTTGCCTGCTGATTGCACAAACATGGTATGGCCTTGTCACACTCGACTCATGCTCTTCTTCTCATCTGTTTCTGTCCTTCTCTCTCTCTCTCTTTCTCTCTCTCTCTCTCTCCCTCCTTCTCTCCTTCCCTATTTCTTTCTCTTCTCATCTCTCGCCCTTTTACCCCTTCCTCTCTTGTTCTTTCGAGGCCTTTCCCTTCCATAATCGTTGTACTCAAGGGCGAGCGTGAAATAGAGTGGGGGAGGAGGGGATCTGATTTCTCATGCATTAGGATAGTCCTCATCTGTACTAATACTTCTCGATCTCTTCCCCCCCCCCCACCCCCACCTCGCCCCTCCTCCCTCACACATTCTAACATACACCCACACACGGTTGGGTGGATATATATAGTGGGTTCAAGGCAGGACAGATGGATAAGGGACTTAACTTCAGTCTTGAATAGGGCGGGATGCATGATTAATCGACGTACTGTACTGAGGGGATAAGGAATCACATTGTTAGTATCAGCACTGTTTCCCCTTTATCTGTTATGCATTGTAGCAAACGGTTACTAAGATTTCTCGCAGTGCACGATACGACACACACAAACTGGCTAGTAGTTGAAATACTTTCTGAACATCGGACATTGTTTAGAATGTAACTGGGAGTACTACATTGTGTATGTGAGAGGAAAGGCAAAGTCAAGTCAAAGTGTTATAATGAATATAAGGCATTTATTTATTCCTTTTCCTGCTTTCATTGTGTCTATTTCATATATTCCATTACTACAAATGAAATTGTGGATTACGTTCTATTACTCTTCACTTTTATCCTGTTTTCAGTTGCTGTTGTTTTCTCTCACCTTTCTCTCCCTTCCTCTCCCTCTCCTCTCTCTCTCTCTCTCTCCCTCTTTCTCTCTCTTTCTCTCTCTATGTCTCTCTGTCTCTCTCTCTCTTTCTAATTCTCTCTCTCTGTCTTATCTCCAGTAATATTTCCAACTTTTAGTGAAAAAGTATTGGCAAATGCCAATTAATATAATAAGGAGATTTTGTATTCGTGTCCGATAAACGCTTACTCTTTGTTTTTCAGCACACTGGTCTTATCTGCTTTGGGTAACTTAGACCCTTTAAAACGTAAAGGAATACTGGAAATCAAATTCACAGTGCCACACAATACATCTGTCGTGTCCATATAAGAGTGATTACAGTAATATGACAACACAATAATAACTGAGCGCAAATTGGTAATTTCATTATACTTGCCCTGATGAACGTTCGATAATTTTTTTACTTCAGCTTAAATACAGATACAATGTGGTGTTTACTCCACGAAAAGATAGTCAGTTTTGTAAATTGCATAAATATGAATCCGCTTTTCAAAAATTTTTTATTTTTTTTTGGAGTCTGAGATGGACTGATGTTCTCGATAACTTGTTGCCTTCCCCTGTGGCACTAAAGCGCCATCTATGAACATGCATGATTTCTGTGCGCTGCAGCTTCGTCTCTTCTGCTCCAAATTCGTTCATCGGTTGACGCTTTGCTTTACTTCAGAAAAACTGCAATCTGATTTAACAGTCTCAAATCTCAAGCATTATTGTTGTTATCTGTAGGTCTATTGAACTTTTTTTTCCGAAATACAACACAAATTGTACAAAATACTTCCCCAGTTACCTTCCACTATTATCAGTGCAACGGTGCAGTTAATATCTAAACAGTTATAGATTCTTTCTTCATATAATTTTGACATAAATTTGTGTCATTTTAGAGAGTCACATCCATACTCTAAATTAATTACATTTGGTAATCATAGCTATTTCTATCAACATTGTTTTACTGAAATTAAAACCATTCTCTTCAATCAGGTAAAGCCATGGGTTTAATTCATTAATCTAAATACAAATACGAATAGAAGAAATACTGGCATATATGTGTTACAAATAACAAGCAAATTTGGGAATCTTCACTTTACGTTTTTTATCTCCTGAAGTCATTCAACAATGTATTCTCTAGCTGATGTCTTGCTATCTTAAATTCAGTATTGTCGCTTTTAATTCTTTATTGTTTCATTAGACTTAACCTTAATTTATCTCTGTTTACCCTGGTGCGGTGATGGGATATGATAATAATGATTTGTTTTCATGACGTCCAAATTGTATTATACTTGGTAGCTAAGAAGACTTCAGATCATTGTTTACACAATGCTTTCACTTAAAAACATTATAAATTGTCACCTCTGAATGAAGTATCACCCGTTACGCCCATTCAAACGATTAAACTGTAAAGTCAGACTTTTCAGAATTCTTAAGCCATGAAATGAGTGGTTATTGGTATCCCAATAAGTAATTACTGCTTGCTATTTCGCTTTCTTACCACTACTGGAATACCAAAGAACATCCCTAGATGTGGGATAAAAATTGGCATTGAATATACATGACAACCCACACAGTTTTTGAGACATGATATTTTTAATCGGTTTGCACAATGAATATTTTATGCTTATTGTTTCCAATGCATTTCCAATGTGTCTACAGTTTGTACTTTCAAAATTTTCAGTTTTCAGCTCTGTATCTTTATTGTCTTAAATTATTACGACTATTATCATTATAACTGTTGTCAGCATCTATATACTGTGAAACATTGTGTTGTTGCATTATGACACATTCTTTGTTCATTGTTAATTACCGTAAATAAAATTATGTCTAACCATAAAATATTGTCTAGCAGAATGCATTGGCATTTACGACATCAAGCCCAGCCTCTTTCTACAAAAAGTGAATGGTAATGTTGCTTGGACCTTTTTTTTTTTTTTTTGACTTTCAATAGCTGTTTCTCTAATCAAGCCTACCCGTCGTTGACATGCTTAACGAGAAAGGCGTGTCGAGGTCAGTCAAGTCTGTACATTGAGCTGTAATTTCAGCAAAATCGATTTTTTTAAAAAAAATATGATGATAATAACAAAGTGCATTTCTACAGAGTATTTTACATTTGAAACCGGAAATCGGCCTGGAGTTCATTTAGGCATTGAAAGATGGAGTTTTGATTCGCAAGATGAAGAAAAGAATAACTTTTCTTTCTTTTTTTTTTTTTTTTAGAAACCATGTTCTTATCTTTTGAAGAAATCATCTACAGAGGCAAATGTTTATTTTAGTAAGTTACCTGGTTTTGAATTGATTATCTGCATTGAAGCGATTGTGCCTTGACACTCTTTTTTCCTCAAACAGTAGAAATGGCCTGTTGTCTTTGGAGTCAATTACATTTATTTTATTGTCATATTTTCAAACCAAATGCTCTGAAATGTTATTCGATATCCCAATGGGTTCAGAACTGAAATATAACTGTTAAGTATTATGCTGTACTGGAGCTTAAGATGTAGATTGCAAGCACATAAGACATAGTTCTGTCTGTTTCTCAAACTGATTTGTTGCACGTCGTTATAGACATACCAAATTATATTTCTCTAAAATGGATATACCATATTGACCTCCTTGCCTCCTTGGCCTATTCCAGAGAATGAAAAACACAGGCGGAAAAGTGGAGTTCAAAATAATTTTACTCATGGTGTAGCAAAAGAGAGTAGCTATATCCTACAATTATTTTATCTAAGGTATATTGATTATACACAATTTGGTCACCTGCATCCATACTCCTGCCAATCCAAGTCTTTGTATTGTGCCCAGCGAGAAAGAACTTGTTTAAATGACTCACAATTTGCCTGGTTTAATGACTCACAATTTGCCCGATACTCTGAAACATGCAGTCTTGTCTTGGCAATCTATTTCTTTGTTCTTTTCGATGGAAAACTCGTGTTGTAGAACTTGATCAAGTTCGCGGCAAATTTTGTAAGTCATGTTCTGACATCCTCCACCCATTATTGAGTTTACAATGCTGACGAAAAAATAGCTTATACTTTTGTTCCTTTTGTTATTGTTTTCATTGAATGAACATTAATATTTTGGTGTTATTCAATGAACCCGTGACTTAGATGAACCTAAGCATTTATTTTCTCTTGTGCTCTATCAAGTAATACTTCAGTGCTAAATAAGAATGTTTCAGTTTTCAAAACGGCCTTATTTCACATAGAAAAATGGTTATTGCCTTGTCCTGAATGTTTTTTCTCCAGTACTTATAGCTTTTCAACCTAGCAGCCAAAAACACATCCAATAAGTACCCATTAAAACCTGCCGTTTTTCTGGTAAATTAATTGGTTTTGTATCAAGTCTAAACAAATAGCAAATTAATCAATTGATTAATCAATGAAGTTTTATTTTGTTGAAAACTATTACACACAGCCGTTGTCTTTTCCAGCAATAAAAATAGTTTTAACTTCTCTTAACGGTTATTTAGATCACAAGCCAGTGGTTGTTCCCCCCCCCCCCCCCCCCTGCCTCGCTTCTTTGTGATGAGCTTAATGAGCACCAAAAAAAGAAAGGGCGTGAAAAATAACAACATTAAAATTTCATATTCAGCTATATACTGGGTCCCTATATGATCACAATATTCATTATCAACTAGAGATCTGTTCAAGTGGTGTAACTAGGGCAAGGTGTCAGAGGAAAGACACTCAAAGTGTAAAAGCTGTCGCAGCAGCTGTTATCCTATCCAGTGCTGTGCTCAGTCCTATTGATTGTGCTCAACGGACGGAGCATTGACTGGCTGTCTTGCAGCTATTGTCATCTCTTACATTAGCTCTTTTCATTTCCTACTTAAGGTGGCGATAGATGCAAAACAAAATAGTTTGATTTGTGATATTGCCAAACATTCACCATTTGAAATATCCATTTTTTTTTTTTTTTGTAGCCTACTTCAAAAGAACTACTGTCTATTAATGGAACGCCGAAACACACAGGATCTTTATGAAATGTTATCGTGCTTACCGGCCTGTTAGCAAATGGTTGTAGGCTCTTTATAATTAAGTTATTTCAGACATGATTGGAGGAAACATGTTAAATTAAAAACTATTTTGAAAGACGCTTGGTACTCCTAATTATAAACTCTTTGAATATTTTATCATTATTATTATTATTATATTTTTTTTGTTTTTTTTTGTTTTTTCAATTTCTGTCCAGGATACATTTTCTTAACTCTTTCTTTTTTTTCATCAAGGAAAAAAAAAAAAGCTTTTCTTTAATTTTTTTTTTTTTTTTTAACCATCGACATCAATAATAAATAGATAGATTTAACGGCATAGGATTAAATTTTATTCCGAGGACACACTGATTTGCTGGTTATTGCATGCATTTCTTAATTCCCACCACTTAATCAGTGACATCATCAGAAGGATGAATGTGTCAAGATATTTAAACGATGATAGAAAATTCATGATTAATTTGACATATGAATAATTCTCTGTATCGTTAATTTCAGATGAATGTTTGCTCAAAATTTAATGTCATATCTAGAAAAAAAGGGACACATAAGATGCTCAGGAAAACCTTTAGAAACCTATTGGGCGTATTTTGCCAGAGGATTAAAGAACAGTGTTTGAGAAATATTATTGCCTTTCTTCTGGCTGTTTGTTGAATGGTTTCTTAAAATATGTGTCTGAAATCATCACTTCCTTTGAACATGGTGGTGGATAAAAATACATAATTGTACAGTATAAAATCTTTTAAGTTGCAGTTTTGACAAAGTGATTTGCTTCATTGGATTTTTACCTCACAGATGAATACAAAAGCTGATCATTCCCGTTATAGCTGTAGCTAGACTCTAGAATATCTTGTTCTAGGTAATTGAATTTATTCTGCATACAACACCACATTTGTTCAAAATAAACCTTAGATTGAGGCACAATAGGTTAGGCATCGCTCACGATCATATGTTTATTTTGATCTTCACTGCACATTCACTAACAGCCCAGAATTTTTAAAGTCCAGTACTGACAATCAGCGCCCGTCAGTGATCCTAATTTAGACAGATATAGACACGTTATTGTTGTTGTTGTTATTATTTTTATTATTATTATTATTATTATTGTTATTGTTTATAAAGCTAAGTGCGTAAAATTCACTAAAGTCATACACTGGAAATGTCTGTTTTACTCCTCTCCCTGATTACTTTCAGTATACCTCATTTTCAAGATTACCTTCATTTTGTCAACATAATTTCTTGTTGTTAAAATTTCTTTTCACAGGTTATTATTGTCGCTGTTATTGTTGTAGTTGTGATTGTTTCAGAGAGTATGTTCTTTTCAATCCCGTTTCTCATCAACTACAGAAATATAAGATGTGGATATTATGATTTAATCATATACATCTGTGCATTTGTCTTGCCTTTTTTTCATGTGAATGATGTGAATGCAAATATTTGTATTACTTTTAAATTCTAAACTTTGTTCATCATGTTTGATCAAATGGATAAAGCAAATTTTGTCTTTTCCTTTGCAGATTATGGAGGACTGGAAGTATGTGGCTATGGTGTTGGATCGTCTCTTCCTGTGGATTTTCACCACGGCTTGTGTCGTGGGCACCTTTGGCATCATCCTGCAAGCCCCCACTCTGTATGACGACCGGACACCACTGACGCCAGTGGACCCCACTGATAGCTGTTATTCAGCATATTCGTCCAGATAACGCTAACCAGGCACTGGTCTTGTTCTGCTTCTTTCTCTGGCGACTGCGAAAGCCCATGATTCAATTTGCCACCAGGCTCAGAAGCAACAGAACGGCAGCTTGGCCCATGTGACATTTGTATTTCTCTGGCCAAGTACCAGATTTGATATCAGAATGACAGGCAGAAAATTGAGAACCAGCTAGAACCTGGCGACAGCGCTATCATCCTAATTTTGGCATCATCACGAGACAGCGTTCGTATTGAGTGATTAAAAGATTTCAGTGCAAACAGTAGAGCAATAAACTGCCTAATAACAGATCTTGACAAATGGTAGTGGTGAGGAAGCAGATCTGTTTTTCCGAGGCGTCTGTTGAATAATGAACGATGTCTTGTATGCAAAAGTTGTTTGTTTGGGGATTTTGTTTTTCTTCTTTGATCAGGGATTGATGTTTTTTTTTTTTTGCATGAAGGAAACATATGAGCGCTCTGAAGGAATGTTCCCACCGGCCTTGTCCAGTTTGTTTGTGTGTTTGTCTTTTTCCTTTTTTTTTTTTTTTAATATATAGCTTATCATCATTTCTACTAACACCATCAGCTCACCAAACAAATGAACTGACAGGTAGAAAGTTCAGATTTCAACTTTGAAAATGCACGATGTGTGTGTCTGTACCCGTTTGTTTCATGTGATCCAAGAAAGACAATAAAGTACCTATGTTTTCTTCACCTTTGAAATGGTACACGTTGATTAAAGAAATCAACCGTTTCTAATAAATTTTGTGAACTTCACATTGCATGCGCCCATGTATCTGGAAGCCCGTTGTGATCGAACTTCGTCATTTGCGACCTATAAAGTTCTTGCTGGTGTGTATGTAAATATCAGAAAACATACATTATTTTATTGTTGTTTTCTGTGGCCACAAGAGATACAAAAATCTGGTCCAAATTCAAATGTGATGCAAATGTGCTGTATCTTCAGAGGCAAAGGTGTAGCTTATCAAAATTCAATATGGTTCACATTGAATCTCGAGTGTGTGTACACAGTGATCACGTAAATGTGTTACGCAAAGCTTCTATCTCACTTCTCATATTGTTTAGTATACGGTGTTAAGAATTCATGGTTTAAGTATTACGGTTGTGCCCAAAAATGCTGTTCTTTATCTAGGAACTGGTAAGGCAGCAACAAAAAATGTAGTCATCACTCACTGGGGCAAAGGAAATAGCCACAATCAAAATTTTCAGGCTTTGTATTGAAAAAGAGCTAAAAAACCTATCTGTCTCCAGTATAAATACACGTGCTCCCCAGAATTCCTTATCAATAGTAATCTCTTCAACACCACATAACGGCAGTTTCTCCAAAGCTTCTAAGATGGGCGCTAACGGACTTTGGCGATACTCTCATACTCAGTCTGATACACTTTTAGTTCGTGGTATTTGTAAGCTATCTTGTCATTAGTATATCTTGTAATTGAGGAAGAAAGCATAAACTGCGAACATCCTGTTCAATTTATCACCTGTGTGAAGATTCCGAAGTCTTTGACAATACTTATAACTTGATCCAGTATATTTATGTTTTGTAAATGGAGTTAACAAGACATCGATTGGAATGACTGAAAACATTTGGTTGGGACATCAACATTAACTGAGCATTGGATTGTATATTGAGATTTTTTGTTTGTTTGTTTTTTTTTTGCTATGTTGTTGTTGTTGTTGTTGTTGTTGTTGTTGTTGTTCCCCGTTAGCCAGGACACAAGGACAGAGCTTTCTGAGATATAGCCTCAGTGTAATGATATCGCGATATTAGTAATAGTTTAATACAGAAATTGCGTAGCAGCAGGCAATAGTTAGTTTGAAATATTTTTTCAACTTTTTTTTTACTTTTAGTATGTACTTTTTAAAAAAAATTCTTTTGTCTTCTTGATCTACTTAACTTGAATGAATTCATCAGATGGGCTTTTTCAACACGTTGTGAGCTATCTCCAATAGTCCACTAAAGTGAACGGCTATGCCGTTTCATTAAAAAAAAAAAAAATATGTTCGGTTTTTATCGTTAACTGTAAACATACTGTTTTCCTGAACTTTGCCTCAGAGGTCACCGTGATAATTTACGACTTTGAAAAAAATTGCATTCTGAACGATTATTTTCAAAAATATCATCGCACATAAATCGTTAAAGGAATTGATTTACCAGAAGTTGTTGAATTTGTCGAATTTTTGCTCAAAGTGTACCACTTCAAAATTTACAAACTATAGAATTCTGAATTGTAACTTTGAGGTTCCATTCCCACTTCTGACAATTGTCACTTTGTGACTTCAATGTTTTCAAATGTCTAAATGGTTCCTCTAATTCTGATTACTATCAAAATATAAGATAGCGTAGATGTCCAGTGGTTTAGTTAAAATCGGGGTAAAAGATATCTTAATTTATAATTGGAAAACTTTTCATGATGCATTTTGATTCATGTTTGTTGTGTTTAATTTGTTTGCTTGTGTTTTTATCCTTTCTAGCTAATTCCTTAGCGGTTTGGTGAACCATGTGATATGGGGGTATATTGTGAAATGAAAATGATTTTTTTTTTTTTTTTACTTTATAGCGTATGATACGATAATGATATGATTTAATATTATAGCATCGAATCGGGAATGGCACTATTGGATTTGTCTTTCAATCCACTCATTGGCAAATGCCAATGAGCACAAAAAGAAATTCACAAAATATTACCAATTTTCGAGTCTTGGTTGGTACCTTCCAAAGTTTCATCCATAAAGAAACACGGTGTGAACATAGTCTTTTGGACTCAAAGGGACCTCTGACAATCACCCAGACATTTTAGAAAAGTCAAAATACCCATTTACAGTTCTCCTTTTGAGGAACCCCAAAGAACAGTAGAATTCTTGGGGTACTCTTCGAACGGGTTTTATAATTTTACATTTTATGAAATTCAGCAAATGGTCTTTCTGCTGGTTAGGAATCTGAGACGGTTTAAAATCCTTCACAGATGATAAATGACATCTGTGTTCAAATCTTATATGTAAGGTTCCTCAGCAGCTGCCTAACATTCTAGAACCATGTACCTCACAGTAGATTCTGATACCGGTATGATATCTGGATTCCCTTCATCCAGCAAAGTGTCACCCATGTGTGAGTGGAGGTAGGCGTGAGTGTTGATAATGCTATTCTTTAATGTTTGTTGTGTAATTTATCTACATATACATTTTTCCAGTGAAGTTGGCAAGTACATGTATTCTTTTTTACATACATAATATATAGAATCATTTTAGTTTGCAATCGGACGGCGCCGAATGACATGACCCGCGTTAAAAATTATTTGTATTCTGTTTTGTAAACGTATACATTAAATTTTTCATTTATTTCAATTTATTCGGGTATGCTGATTAATGATTCTTGTGTTTTGTGATATCTCCTTTGTAATTTATCTGCCATGCTAACTGATGGCTTTGATTTTTTGATATGCATTTTTTTTTTTTTTTTTTGTGACTATATCTTGTCTAAGTTATTGGTTTTGTTGTTGATGCATAAGTTTGTTATTGTTTTGTGTTGTTAGAATACAGGTATATTTGGAACTAATAGTGCAGATAGAGAACTTTATAAGAATTCCTGTATGTTTCAATGGATATGGCTTAAACAGATAGTGAAAACAGATGGTAGCAGATTTGTTTTATTGGTGATTTGACATTGCATTTTTGGTTACAGGAAACAAGACCGAATAATTTTCCCTTGTCTATAGCCAAGACTTACGGACGTATGACAAAAGAATAGTCACGTTTTCAGTAGCACCGATATGGTAAACTTTCTCTTCTCAGCAAGTTTTATTTCCCAAGAAGATCTGTATATTATAGAAAAGCTGTACTGTATGGCCATGATTTTGGTGAAATCCACAGATTCTCAAAAATATTCACTAAACGAAAAGGGCAGTTAAATGTCTAGTAGTCCCATTGTTTCCACAAATGTATTGATGTATCCTCAGGAAATGACAATTTGGAGCCAAAGAATAATGTAAGGTAAAGTACCTTGTAACCCTGTATAATTGTTAGATAGAAAGTGATTTACATGAAAGACATAACGAGGGCGTTGTTGAAGAGGCTGACCCATTACATGCCCACGGTCATTGCAGGAAGATACTTAATATAGTTTTTGCATTTCGTTCTGCACGGAACTAAATGAAAGAAGGACTACTAGCCACAGTATCTTGTCTTATCATTTGGTATCAATATAGTACAGGTCAGCTTAAATATTACAGCTGAAGATGATGCCTGCCACATTTGTGTACACAGCATCTGGGAGCAATATTTCAGATTCATTCCCCAACTAAGTTTTCGATACTTAGGCCTGTATCTGGCTTTTTTTTTTTATTTGGCTAAGCAGTGTATAGATGTATGCCTGCCCGCGGATGCCCATAGTTAAAGTTTAGAAGAAGATATTGCAATTTTTGCTATTCATGTGGCAAAGCTTTGCTTAGATATCGTAGTCTATATTGGGCAGGTACACCTCAAAACCAGTGAAAGAGTATGATTTGAAAGCTGAGTTTTCATTTTATCACAAAGGCTTACAATTTCTTTCCATGCAATTCAGGTCATTCGGGAAATTGTGCTTGGCATGTTTACTGCTCCAATATTATCTCCTGGCTCCTGAGAGTTGTTGACAAGTTTATCATACCTTATTTGGACACGTCATAGAGTGTACACTTCATCGTGGACGTTGCTAGTATGACATAGAAACTGAATGTGGTCATTTTTGGGCGATATTTACATCAAATGTTATGGACATTAAAAGAGAATCACTTAAGCGGTAAATTCAAGCGTAATATTGTCGACCCTAGGATCTCTGGCTAAGTCAGAAGTTAAAGCTCTTATTTAAGACGAGAGACTCACGATTTTTTTTTTTTTTTATGCGAAATGAAAAAACGAAATCATCCTTTAAACTGGATAACACACTCTCGTGAAACGCAAAACACCTTTGAGCAGAAAAGCGTGGGACTGGTGTGGGTTTAGAAGTGATTTAGCACTAGCCTGCAGGCAAAAGTTGAAATTAAACATGATTCCAGCCTTTTTTTTTTTTCCTTCCATCTTTACAAGTGTGAGCAGCCCTTAGACTCCACATTACTCTCTTTGATGCCCACTCACGTAACAAATCCTTCAGTACGGTGAAGTGGGTGCTTGACCATCGGCAGGGGAACTGGCAATAAAAA
>JBCAUA010024295.1:0-12580 GCA_038406235.1 Peronia verruculata
AGATAGATAGATAGATAGATAGATAGATAGATAGATAGATAGATAGATAGATAGATAGATAGATAGACAAACAGACAAACAGACAGCTGGACAGACATGTCAATGTTTAAAATTTATATAGCGATCCCATTGATTTTCACCTCGCTGAAAATATTCACTCCAATTTGTTCTCGTCACGGGATTAATTAACAACGTAATGTTGTATAACCAATCTGTAACAATCAGTCATTGATTCTCTTGCCTTATCAACACAAATACAATCACTAGCACAGCTCAGATGTAAAAATATATTTTTTTCACTAACTCGGTCCGGTGTAGACCGTTTAGTCACCGATTTACTTTGAAATGGCCAGACTTTATAAACCATTCAAGTATTTGTTCAGCTATGATGATCCCAAGTGATCACATAACCTTGTGTTGTGTTATTTTTTTACCACGGTTGTGGACAGCTGAGATAACCACCACTACAGAAGGTTAAAAAGCTTATAAAAACCATAACTTTCAGATCTGATGATTATATGACAAGATGGTGCTTATGGCTCATCACTAGAAACCATTCGACCGCTAGCTCAGTCTTCAGTACAGGACATATCCCCAAAGTTATAGTCTAGTGGTATAGCAAATTAATTTCTGAATGGGAGATCGCTGTGCTCAATCCTATTACTTCCCTTTACTAGACAAAAGAGGGATTTAACAAACAGTGTAAAGAAGAAAAATATCACTTTTATGCCCTTTGCTTGAAACATACACAGGGAAAATTTAAAACAACAACAACAACAACAACAACAACAACAAAAATGATGTAAAGAGAATGTTTTTATCTTATTGTTATAATTTTATCAAGTTTTTTGGTGATAAGTCGTTCGAATGGCAAGCAGTAAAAGGATTTTTTCCTCTCGTGTAAACTGCTTGTTCAACACCTCTTTCGTCTGGCAAAGGGAAGTAAAAGTCTGGTCAAAATGATCTCGCTTTACACAAATCCCTCTTTTTGGAAAGGGCAGATAATCTGGGAAACGATCTCCCATTACCGAATTGTGTGGATAATTCAACCATATTCTTTTCCAAACAAAAATAGTAAGGGACCCACGAGTGACCAAAACAACGCAACAGACACCCTCAGACCCTCGTGGGAGGACCTTTTAACATGGTCCACGAACGATAGGATAGGAATAGCAATAGGAATAAAAACGTGGACCAACAAAAATGAACACAACGCGGCAAATAGAAATAGTAAGGGGTGGGGCGTATTGAAGTACAATAGAAAACCAAGTTTAAAAAAAAAAAAATTAACACACATCTTCAATTTGAAAAAGAAAAATAAGGAGTATCTGGATAGGTAGTTTGCTAGCGTTTTTGTTGTTGTTTTTTCCAAAAGTGAAGACAGGATTTTTTAAGACAGGATTTTTTTTTTTTTTAAATTATTCTTAAACGAAGAATTGTCGAGATAACCTCCATTGGGAGGTTGAAAGACGTGATAGAACGTAACGTAACATATTCTGTTCAGTTCTAATGTTATAATAATTTAAAAAAAAAAAAAAGAACAGAACAGAACAGAACAGATAGAATTAGTTGCGAAATACCAGTCCCTACTGACTGACCAGCCGTGTTGTAACGTTTGATGTAACAAATTTAATTTGGAAATGCCAGACTTGTAGACGGCGCAGTCAGTTTCAATACTTGATCCCAGCTTCACTTTTGACTGAAATTTCCGTGACAGAGCATTCACTACCTGATTCAATTTCCGAGGATGATTTCTATTTTTTAAGTTGTTGTTCCTTCCAGACCATTCAACCACTGCAATAGCACACCACAACATTCCGGGAAAAACCCATCATGGAAGTATGTCAGGCATTTTTCTACGTCATTACAACATTAACTATGTTTTTTTTTGTGTCAGTGACAGTGAACAGTTTGGAATGTTCGTACCCTCCTACTAAATTTAGAGGGGGATTTCCAGCCGTTCGCTTAGTCGGAACAAATCTATTGAGGAATTTGTTTTGTGCATCTATGTGCTTGCTTGTTCAAATGTCTTTTTTCTGACGCGTAAAACTCCAGCTAGTTTTATGCCCCATCTAGGAAAGGCATGTCTAACAACCGCGATTACACGAAAGATTATGTCTATTCATGTATGAAATTAGTTTGCGTTTCATGTCCGCCTCAGATTATTCTAAAATCCCTATCATTTCGACAACCGTTTGTGCATTTTCGAGATTTCTGTTTGTTTGTTTGTTTTTTTTTTGTGTGTGTATGTGTTTTGTTTTGATTTTTAAAAAAATCTTCTTACGTTTGATGATTAAATCTTCATGTTTTTTTTTTTCTTTTCCCTTAAATGTATTAAAAAAGAAGAAGAGATTTTGTTTCTGTTTTTGATCTTTCAAGTTTGTGGGGTTTCTTTGCTAAAATCTTTTTTCATTTTTATATATAATGTAAACTTTGAAGATTGTTAATTTCCAGTGGAAATCCGATTACAACTGTTTCCTTTCCTGGCTGAAACTGAGAAGTTTAGCGATGATTCGCTGTGTTTCATATTTTTTCTGTCAGTGACAATATGCGTTCTAGCTTTACTGGTTTTGTTTGCGAGCAACTGCGTAGTTATTTAATAGTTATGTATCCATTTATAAGCGTAGTTATTTAATGTTTATGTATGTATTTATAAGCGTGGTTATATAATGTTTATGTATTCATTTATAAGAAGACTCATTACTGAATCTATAATACATAACTCTGTGGCGGTCTCTTTTTTCTCCCTTTCTTTTTCTCTCATTCTTTTTCTTTTTCTCCCTCTCTTTCTCTCTTGCTTCTTGTCTGTATTTTATTCTGACAATCCGACCTAAGAACTCTGAAGACGCTCTAAATCTAGCTCCTCACTTCGATGGTAGGCTTCAGATTAATGCCATCCTCGACATTCCAGGGGTGACATAATTCTTCTAGCTCTCCTCGCTTCTGTCTTCTGTCCCGCTCTCTTTCATCTCTTCTTCTTGACGTTCCTGTCTTCTGTCCCGCTCTCTTTCATCTCTTCTTCTTGACGTATAAACGTATCTCACCCAGTTTGCCACAACATATAGCCGTGACCGTGCTGATGTGCCGTTAAACCCCAACTCAAACAAACAAACAAACAAACAAACAAGGCTTCAGATTAGCCCTCCTATGTTTTCTTGCCGCCGTTTTAATAATAAGAATAATATGATATATACTTCTTTTGTCATTCTTTTCTAATGAAACTGCGTAGGCTGGCCTGTTTAGCAGGGCGAGACATGCATTGCAAAAAAAAAAAAAAAAGCCTTCTCTAGGGAGCTCTTTGATTTTTTATTATTTCCGCTTCTTAGCCAGGATAGAAGGATAGAAAGACCTGTTTTTAACTGTATAATTAACGCCACAGGCAATGTAATGCGCATTCTTTTTCTTGTTCAAAATTATCGCCGTCTTGTTTAGATGGAGATATCTATTTCTCTCGGCTTGTTGAAATGTTACACCTCATTTACATAGAGATAGATGGAAACTATTGATTTCTGTCTTGGCATTTTTAACACTTTCCCTACCAAGACATTAGGACATATCCAACGACTGTTGATGGTGTCTGTAAACTTCAGGTAGAAAAATAGAGTTAAGGAAGATTCTAATAGTTTACCTCAAAAGATACAAATATGGAAGTCCCTGAAACAGATATTTTCATCACTTGGTGCCATTTTACGAATTTCGGAAATGTTTAGTATTGCGTTTGGCATGTAAAGTGTTAAAATGCCTGTTTTGTTTTTCACTGTGTTTATTGACTCGTGCGCTTTCCTTCTCATCTTTCTTGTGATTCTATCGTCTTTTTTTAGCCTTAGCTTTCACTCGCCCACGACGAATATTTGTCGACCTGTATTCCTCCTTGTCTTAGTGAGCCTCTCGAATGTAAATTCAATACATAATCTTGAAGTCCTTGTAAACGCGATGATTGTTATTACAAGAACACTTGGGAACGCCAAAGAATGCTTTGAATTTCTTAAACGTCATGTCAGACTTCTGACAACATGCTCAAGATCTAGTTCTTCATCCTTTATTTCTCGTCTTCTGCTTTCTCTCTATCATGCTCTATTTCTTTCTCATCCGTCTTTCTCTCTCTCCCTCTCATTATATCTCTGCACTTTATCTCTTTCATTACAAGCGAACTGCTCTATATTCATTATGTTTCTGCCTCAATTTATGTTCTGTTTTATCTCCGTTCTTTTCGTTTTTCGTCCTCTTTCTTTCTCTTATAATCCTTCACTCCCTCCTGTCTCATGTCGTTTCAGCTCCGCCCACTCTCTTTCTCTCTCTCGTCCGTCCCATCTTCCCCTTCTTTCTCTCTCTCTCTCTCTCGTTCTCTCTCTCTCTTTCTCTCTGTCATTCAAGACCTCACTTGTCCTCGAATGTTCCTCTCTCTCTCTCTCTCTCTCTCTGTTCTTGTTTTACTCTTTCACTATTTGAACTTCCACATTTTCCAACTCTTCCGTTTTTCCCCAGTACACACACACACACAGACAGACAGACACACACACACACACGCGCGCGCGCACACACACACACGCACGCACTCACGCTCACACACTCAGCATCAAACATGCACATGCGCACTTGTATGTGGCTGACATGCATTCAAACCCACACACACACACACACCACATGCACTCACCCACTGACACATCACACACAGGCAAGCACTCATGGTACTGACATACTCACATACGTACGTACACACACAGGGACCCGGGGTATACAAATATGTTCTTTGCTCCCACCTGCAGTCGGTGAAAGCCTGCCATCATTGGGATGTCTCCCATGGAATGCCACCCTTGACGTTCCAGGCGGATATCTCTCCTCTCTCCTTCATTCTCTCTTCTGTTCCGCTCTCTTTCTTCCGTTCTTCTTGGCGTGTAAAGGTATCTTACTGTATTTGGCACAATATAGCCGTGATCGTGCTGATGCACCGTTAAATTAACCTAACCCCAACACAAACAAACAAACAAACAAACACACTTATCGTCACATTTGTCACATGATCAAGGTGGAATTTGAGCCTTGTCTTGCCCCACCCCAATATCTCAGCCCAAACTCTCTCTCTCTGACGCAATTTCTGGTCCCCATAGAAGATCTGACGATCGATGTGCTAGAAATGTACACATGTAGTTCTCACCCTGGTGAAAAAGCAGTCAGAGACAATTTCGGTGAAAATCTGGAAGGGGTCAGGACAAAGAGACAATTTCGGGTGAAAATCTGGAAGGGGTCAAGGACAATCAACAGCAGGCTCTTCTGTGTTTGGTCTCCCTTTTTTTTTTTTGACTTCTTTTCCTCCCTTGCTGCTTTTCGAGGTTTTTTTTCCGGCTCCGTCTTTTTCAAACATTTTTGGCGGGCTTCCTCTTATTTTCTTGTTATTATTGTTCACCGTCTTCCTCTTCATCTCACGATGTTTTTGTCTCTTCTTTTCTCCTTCGTCCATCACCACTCCTTCTTCTATGGACTGTTCGATTATTTGATCTATGGGTTGTTTTGTCTTTTAGTTGTTGTTTTGTTTTGTTTCATTATTTTTCATTGATGTTTTGTTTTATAAAACGAACATCGGGATCCCATGGAATGCAATGGGAAATACGTGTTATCACACTGTAAGATTTAGTTTTGAAAATCAAGGTCGTCATATCCTATAATTTTATCTTATACGTTATATGCTGAAATAATTCACACTGTCCATGCCTACGATCTTTTAGTTAAGCATCCCCCCCCCCCCATCTCCTCTCTCTCTTCGTTCTCCGTTTCTTTGTTTCCCTTTCCTCTTTTTCCTTCTCTTCCCCTCTTCGTCTTTCTTCACCTGTCTCTCTCTCTCTTTACTCCCCCCCCCCCCTCTCTCTCTCTCTCTTTTACGATCGGTCGTGATGATGTGCCATGTTTCCGCGGGATGAAAATTCATGAAAACTTATTGTTTATACTTCACAGCTGATGCCTTCCTTCCTCGCCAGACAAAAAACGGCAACCCCTTGAAAACTGCAAACTTCGTCCTGTAGATGTAACGAAATCGAAGGAAGATTTCATCAGACTAGACTGCTCTGCTTTCTCTGTATGGATGTCTTTTTCTGTGTGTGTAAAGAAGCAGTGTATATGATGTGACAGTTATTCGATAAAGTCATCGTTTGTGAAATAAGAATTACGGACAGTGGAATCAGAGGCCACAACCTGAAGGAAAAATCGGCGGTTGGTTGGTCCTAGTCAAGGGAGACCACCATGAAAAACGTTCCATTTCAAAGAAATCTTCTCGAGTTATTGTTCTTGTGTCTTCAGGAGTAGCTTGGACTTTTAGATCGTTACACTTTCGGTGCCAACAATTTAAAGCTATCATTAAAACAGCTTGAATGTATCTTTGAGATCTGTGGCCCTCAAAATTTACAGTTTCAACATTAGCGGCATCTGTCATAGATTATTCGTGTCATTTGTTCTTGAAGTTATCACCCTTCTGTTGTTTGTTTGTTTGTTTTTCGTTTTAGCTGTGAAATATCATGCATGACTGTTTCCCTGCATACAACTGACAGTACGACGATATTAGCCGTCTTGTGTTCGAAATAAGAATGAAAAGATTGCTACATGAAGAGCACATGTCATGTATCTGCTATTTGAGTGAATCAAAGTAGAACATAGTGTGAATTTGCATGTATAGGCCCCTAAGGATAAAAAAGTGTATGTGAAAAATAAATCGAAAAAGAAAAAAAAAAAAAAAGAAAAGAAAACGAAAGAAAGAAAGAAATAGATGAAACTGAAAATGACAAATCAACGGACAGTAACATGAATGCTGTAAGGAGATAGATTATGAAAGAAAAATTAGATGCCTGATGTGCAGCATAGTTGTCTAAGTTGTTTATCAAGCTGTAGAAAGCGTGGTGTGAATGGCATTCCCATCTTAACTGAATTCAGTCTGAATGTAAATCGAGTGAAGAATTTATGTACATGTGCTTGTTTGCAATAGATATTCTTGATGCATGAGATACAGTACAACACATCACTGTTTGATTCAGATTAAGGGATTTCTTGCTGTGAAGACGGTGTAATTTATGATATTCTGTGTGTATGCGTGTGCTGAAACTCAGTTGCTCACTGATCATTGCTCATGTTTTTCATTTTATTGACAATCAACCAAGACATGCCCTGATTGCTTCACTAAGAATGTAGTGATCTATATGAGAGCAGTGGTTGTTAGGTCATACTCAGTGGTTGAATGGTAAAAACAGCCCATAAGGTAACTCCATTTCCTGAGATCTACAGAGACCGTGATACGTGATCTTTGCTCTTTGCCTGCATTTTGCATGAGCTGAGTTAATCAAAAATGTCTCATTGTGATGACTCTCTTCACTGATATTGAAAGAAATAGACGTGTTGGTTCTATCTGTTGGAGAATGAGAACTGCCAAGATAACCACCCACAGGAGGTTGAACGGCATAAAGATAACATGATAACATAAGACCGCGGAAATACTTTCAGTTTGTGCTGATATCACATCTTGCCTAGGGAAGATTTTGCACTTTGAAATGTAGCATAATTTTTATTATCTGCATTGTGAGTGAGCAAAATTACATCACTGGTGTAAGAAACTCTTCAGATTTTTTATAAGGATCTGCATTCAGGTGTACTCTTTTCTGATTTTGAAGACCGTGCCACAAATATATCATGCTATGAATACGAATAGTTTACTTGTCCACAAGGAAATGTATTTTCGATATATTATAGAGGCTCGATGACATTTGTGCCTCTCCGGAAGTCAAAAATCATCTCCATTGTTATACTGACATCGTATTAATCAAGAAACAATTCGAGAAATCTTATGGACATCAGACAGAGAAGTGAGATTCTATCTTGGATCTGGTGAGACACATTAGTCTGCTAAGTCTACAATATACGATTAACTCTTTCAAAATGGCTGAGGAACAAAATGCTATGTTCCTAGCCCCCTTCATGAATTTCTCAGGCATCCTGGGAGCCAACAACAGTCATTTTGGTCCCTACTATGGAGGTGGGGGTGCTGCCACTGTGGGTAACCATGGCAATAACAACAACAACAAACATTTGACCCCTGCTTCCGCGTCGGCAGACACAAAGGAGTGGGGTACATGTCATGATTGGCAGGATGCTCAGCACACGCTCTTTCAGGTGGGTGGGACATTTTCTTTCACTTTTCAGGCTCACACTTATTCATTCTTCCAGACTTTCTTTGAATTTGTCATCTAATTTCTTACTTTTCAAATTAATTGGCTTGTAACATTTATGCTATCATTATTTTGCTCTTCTTGACATTGACGTTTTCGTTCATAAAGTCCTATGCTGTCTGTATTATTGTTCAAGATTCGAAGAAAACTTTAATATGATCATTAATAATCAAGTTTTGATTTTTTGTGAAGTTTAGACACCCCCCCCCCCTCCTCCCTCACATGATTGTGCCTTTTATAGGTCGCACAAAAATGTAACATCTTTCATGAAGGAAAGGGTGGGTGTCTGCAGTAAATTGAACAGCCACTCTGCGCATGACCTGCACGAGCTGAGAATGGGGGCCTAAACTTCACAGTCACTCAACTTTTTAAATCTGTGATAACCTACATAAACTGATCAGAATTTAAAAAGAATGTCTCGCGGTCAGTCGAAATGAGCCGTAAGTCGCTGGGCTAGAACTGAGAAATCAGGCTTTGAATGTGATGAAGGGCGTCAAACATCAATTTTTTAAATTTTTTTTTTTAATGCATAAATTAAAAGTACATTCATTTCGGAACAAAAGAATATCAGCCCTATCCTCGATTTATAAATACATGTATTTCTTCATTAAAATCGGGTTTTTGTGCGATAGGTATGTATTTATGCATTAGACGGTTCATTTAAACACGAGTTTTCGGTCATTGCTGGAGGTCCCAGCTTGTCTCTTTAAACAGCAATATATCTGGCTAGAATGAAGCTAGCTCAGAACTTTTTTCACCAGCTAAAAGTGTATGAAATAAACTTTCACCTGACACCAAAAACCCCATATGGTGAAAAATCGACATACGTTTTTTCTTTTTATTATTACTATTATTTTTTTTAAATTTTGACTGGTTGCAACACATATTATATTGCATTCATTTCTCCTATAAGCATGTTATAGAAACCTAAGTGAACACGTTTGACCAATATGTAGGTCATTCACTGGTGTGAAATAAACAGTACTAATAGGGATGGCCGAGTCTATTTACACGACTAGTCTCAGTTCGTTACTCGCGATAACGGAAAAATCACCAGCGCTGTCCCAGTGTCTGCAAACAAACAAAGAAAATCTTCTTTCCTACACGCCAGTTCTTTCTCCCTAATGATTAAAATGAACTAGACCAACCCCGCTGGCTTAACCTGCTGGGAACCTCGATCAGCGCGTCCACCCTTTTTTCGGGATTATGCAACAATTTAACTGGCCTAATTTCCCCCTCCACACACCTTACGAACTGTGCAAATCCAAATTGCTCAGTTAGAACGGAGCAAAACCTGAGCGTGTATGGCCGGCCTATGTAGATCCGTTAAGCGGGTGACGAGTGTTTAAGATAGACCCAGTCGCGTAAATAGGGATATTTTGTCAGTTTATTTTTCTTAGTGTAAATCTGTAAATTGTCTCTTTACAGCTGGCTAACCTATGTGCAGCCGTCTCTCTCCTGACTCCCAGCAGTTTCCGTCATCATCTTCTCTTCCTGCGCTGTCTGTTGCTTGTGGCCTACCTTCTCTTTGTGCTCTGGGCGGGTCTCTTTGTCTGCATGCTGGACGTACTAGTGTGGAACTGCACCTTCTTCCTGGTCGACTTTGTTCATATCATTATCCTTGCTTACACTAACATTCCGGTGAGTGGGTGAGGTAGAGACGGAGGAAGGGAGAGAGGGGGGAGGGAGGGAGTGACTGAGTGGGGGAGGGAGTGAGTGAGTGACTGAGTGAGTGAATGAGTTGAGTGAGTGAATGATAGAGTGAGTGAGTGAGTGAATGAGTGAGTGAATAGGTTGAGAGAGGGCAGGAATGTGTGTGGGAGTGACGAGTGTGTTTGTAACTATGTGACTGAGTGATTGAATGAGTGAGTTAATGAATCAGTCAGTCAGTTAATCAATGAGATATTCCGTGAGTCAGTGAAACAGTCAGTCAGTCAGTCAGTCAGCCAACCAGTGTGCAAATAGGTGAGTAAGTCAGGAACCATTCATCGAAACAAACAATGACTTAGTCGTCAAGGCCTGACTGTATAAAGAGCAAATGAGTTACATAGCAAATTTTCTGTTATCAGTTTGAATAATTTATTTTATTCATCTCATTTTTTTTACCATCTGTGTAGAGCCGGTTCAATCCAAGCCTGGGTGACCTATTTACCAAGAAGCTCAAGCCTCTGAAGGTGTGTCGCCAAGACTTTGCCAACCTGTGTAACACGGGGAATGTGCTCCCACTGAGGAAAGGTGCTCGCTACTCTATAGAGAATGTCACACCTTGTGGGGAGAAGGTCTCGATTCTCTTGAGAGGAAGGTCAGTCAGTTGGCCCATGTCTTGTTATTTGACCTGACTTTGTATTTTTCATTCCTGTTTTTTTTTTTTTGTGCATTTATCTCGTTTTGTAGTCCTTGCATTTCTGAACAATAGAAGTCGATTACAGCCTTCCAGTTATATAGCAGTATGAGTCCAATTGGAAGACTCTAGTGGAAAAACTAAATAAGTCATATTTTTATGAAAAATTAGTTATTGTCCCCACGTTGTAACTCACACCGCTAAAATGCGTTAATCAGAATGATAATTTGGAAAAACCAGGTAAGTTCCGCTGGTATACAGTGAAAAACTACAGATTTTTAGACTTTTTTTTTTCCTTAGTAGAAAATGTGGTTTATCTGGTTTTTCCACTGCAGTCTTCAGTTGTTAATTTAAGTCTATTAGTATGGTCAATCAATAGTAATCGAAATCATATTGGTAGTTAATTGGAAGACAGTAATTGAATTCCGTTGTACAGAAAAGCCAGGACCAGTGATCGAAAGGATTATCTTTTTCTTTTCCTCTGTGAAAATCTTTGATCTTTATTATCTTTACCATAAGCTGTGATCCTTTTCGGGATATAGACCATGAACCTAAGACTTTCATTTATTCCAACTATGAGACAGATTTGCCATTCAGTTTTTTTCTGCTCATTTTGCTTTGACTGTTTTTTTCAGATTTCAGTTAATCCTTGGCTCGATAACACATAGGATTAAGAATTTGCTTCGCAAATATTACAAAATTCTAAAAAAAAAAAAAAAAAGAAAAAACAGACAACTTTTTCTTCCAGGTTCATCCAATTCCCTTGGTTTGTCTTTCTTTTTCCCTGTTAAGTTCCTGTCTCAGTTGTCAAAAATTATGCAATACCTTAAAGCTATATAAAAAATTATTATTCTTCATATTGTACATAGATTTTTCAATGCGAATTTTACAAGGATCAACATAATGATCCTGGTTTTATGCTTTGATGCTATATCTAAAGTAAAGGCTAACTATGAAGAGACAAATTTTATTCATTAAAAATTCCAGAGTCTGACTACATGTACAAAAAAACGTCTTGTGATATAGGCTCTGACTGTGATACCGGGACAACTACTGTTTATTTCAGGTTAAAGGTCAGCCATGAGGGCATGTTCCTACACTCTGTGGAGCCCAACGAGTTTGTGGACTCTATAGAGTTTGACTCAGTGTCCTTTCATACTGACAGTCATGAGAAATTCCAGGTAAAAGTAAGGATGTTAGAATCTCTTTGTCCTCTTTATCACTGTCATTGTGAAGGTGAATGTGGTGTTGTTGCTGTCGGTTGTTGTGATGCTGTTCGAAACTCTCTGGAGCTCAGGAAAGCTTTGAGATATGTGGCCAATGTTATACCAGAGCATCCCTTTGAAATTCATTATTGTATTTTTTCACAATATGGGTAAAATCTCGTGGAAAGCCAAAAAGACAAATAAAGAGGTTCTCAAAGATTTAGGTCTGAAGAAGAAAATCCTTCTAGAATTGATAAAAAGTAGAAAGCTCTCAAACTATGGCCATACAAGAAGGCATGAAAACGTCCAGAAAAAAAAAATCAGAGAAGAAAAAGTTGAAGGAAAAAGAGGAAGGGGCAGAAGATGAAAAAGCTGGCTCAAGAATATTGAAGAGATGACTGGGAGAACAATGAAAGATTGCTGCAAGATTGCACCAGACTAAGAAAGATGGCATGTCATGACCTCCAACCTCTTTGTAGAGACAGAACCTGGAATCAATAAATGAATATTTTTTTCAGTCTGATGAAGGGAAATATCTGTTTAAGGGGGGGGGTTCCTGGAGGTGATTATTTGATTATTTTTATTATAAAAGTTAGGTTATTTTAACCCTTTCCATCGTATTCAGCATGTTCAAATTAGAGGAAAACAGTGAAAAAAAAAATTGACTTCTTCATACGGTTGCCATGGCAGGGCCGCCATCTTGGATTTTTGGCATCCCTAAATTGACTGATTTCAAATTCTATCTCCTCCGCCGAATTTCAATGAAACTTGATAAAAAAAAAACTTGGTGAATACATTGTTTGATATAAGGGCCTCTGTGTGCTCCCCCC
>JBCAUA010024306.1:0-12579 GCA_038406235.1 Peronia verruculata
TCTATCTATCTATCTATCTATCTATCTATCTATCTATCTATCTGTCTATCTATCTATCTATCTATCTATCTATCTTTGCCAGTCTGTCTATCTTTCTATCCATCTATCTATCTTTTCGCTAACAAACTGGGTAACCTATCTAATCGTTTTGCTGTTTTGAAAATCGATGATTTTATCACCGTAAAATGTGAGCACATTAAACACACACAGTCATTCACTCTCGCATGCACACATATACACAACATACTGCTAAAAATACCTCTTTAACAACAGCCAAACCGCCCCATAAATTCTTTGAGATCCCGCCGGGGCGGGGCTGGCAAGCACATACGTTCCACACATACAAATGATGACTGACTGGCTCAAACAAGAATTTCAAAAGACATCGATCTAAAACTTGCATTATCAGAACAACCAAACAAACAAAGATTTGGCCAGTGTGTTAGAAAGTTGCTTTGTTATAGAAACGAAGATCACAGCCTTAGGGCATGTCTGCCTGGCTTTGAGCTATGCTTCAACAAACTGCTCGCCAATTTGCATGCATTTCTACACGTCCGACGCTCTTGAAGACATAGACAGATTAAGATCTCTACTTTTATGAATTTGAAACAGCTATTTACCACTTTCAATCTATTGGCCTTTTAGGAAGTCAAAGACAATTAGAGTGATCTTTTTTTGCGGGTAAATTATTGTGTGGGAAATTTTCTTGCTTGTATGAAATTCGGGTTAATCAAGAATATGTAAATGGTTTAGATAAGCAGTATTTACCTCGATAAAAAGTTCATGCTTTCCTTCTAAACCCCTCCAGTGTTTTTATTGAAAAACACTTTAGAATTGTACGACAGCAAGGTTAAATCTGAAATCTGAAATCTTTCCCGAGCCGTCATGCATACATCGTATAGGACCGTCACAATCCTCTTCCATTCTGATCTTCTCTGTGCTGTCTCAACCAGTTTTCTCATCCTCTCTATTCTTGTTTCTGTGGCCTCTCTCATGATGGTTCTCATCGTTAAGCCAAGTTAAACCATATTTTGCTGAACTTATATATATATATAGTTCCTTACAGCATCAGAAAGCAGCCGGGGCGTGCTGTGTGTGTTTGTGTTAGGATTTAACAGCACATCTGCACGATCACGGCTAAATTGTGTCAAACGGTAAGATACGTTTACACGTCAAGAAGAAGAGAGGAAAGAGAACGGGACAGGAAACAGGAGCGATAGAAGAGATGTCATTCCTGGAATGTCGAAATGTCATTTTATGGGAGACATCCCATCGATGGCAGGCTTTCACTGCCTGCAGGTGGGAGGAGGGCGCCTGCTTATCAGGCCCCCGGCGGGGGCGTGACGCGAGAGCGCCATTTGTTAGTGGCAGTGACATAATAGTTAAGGTCCCTTCACGGTGGAGAAATTCTTGGGGCATGTTCCAGTACAACCGCATGGCTAAGTTGGCACATTTTTGCCCGCTTTTTCAAATTCAGTTCAATATGATCTCACCGTGAGGTTGTTCTCAAACTGTCAAATCTTCAGCTGACGTCAGATGGACAGGAAAACATGCAGTGTTTATTACAGTGGTCGGGAATTCATTGACTGACAACAAGATTCATTACTAGTTGTTGTTGTTGTTGTTGTTGTTGTTGTTTTTTTTCTCTCTCTCTTTCTCATTCTTTCTTTCTCTCTTTCTCTCTCACTTCCCTCTCTCTTTTTGTATCTCTCTCCTTCTTTCTCTCTCTCTCTCTTTCTCTTTTTCTGTCTGTTTCTCTCTCTCTCTCTCTTTCTCTCTCTCTCTCTCTCTCTCTCTCTCTCTCTCTCTCTGTGGTTTCCTGATTGATCAGATGTCGACCCTTGTAAGTGTCTCCATCCCTATCGTTTCTCCTTTCTCAGCCTTCCTCCCTCCACACAACACTTGCTGAATACAAGCTATATGGATCACCTTGGGCAAGATTTCTGAGTCCTTCATTGTAATCTCTTTTATTTCTGCTGTGTTTGTTCTCAATTTTGCGTGTTAACCATGTCAGAATTTGAATACGGCTCGATGTTGACATGAAGAAACAGGCAGGACTTTAACAATAAACTGTGACTATGCCGACAAATATCCTGCACCTGAACAATGCGAGAGAACATTCTCGGCTAATAGTGAACAAATATGTTGCAGATAAGGCAAATTTCAAAATATTTCATGTGGTACATAGGGCATGATTTAACCCTTTCACAACCAAGGGGATAAGAACCGCAGCTTTGAGGTGAGCCGCATCACGATGAAATCAGGCCGAGGGGACAAGAGAAATCGTGTTTTCCAACAGTGAGTGAATATTTAACGATTTATTTTCTCCACAAACTCCTTCTATCTCAATCTACAAATGTATTTCCGAGTTAATTTTCTGAAATAGATTGAGTAAAAGCCCAAATATAATTGTACTTTAGGGGCAAGGCTTAATTAAGATTAATAAGGATTAACAAAAGTGATCGGCCATTTTCTCACTAAATTCAGCTGCAGCAACGGGTTAATCCCCAATTACCCTGCAACATCTTTGATTGTCAATATCTCAACTTTTAGAAAAGTAGAATGAAAACGATTTTCACCAACAGAAAGGGAAATGAATAATCTTCACAGTGATACCAATAACTCCATTACGCTCAAAATTTGACGAGAGCCTGATTTCATCGTGTCGCATCTCAATTATTTCGAACTGGTCAATTGGTTTCAATCCCCGTTTTGTCCAGAAGAATTCAAGATTTCAACAGCATTTTTGATGTTGAGTTTTCAGGTCCCATCTGTGTTCACTTAGGTTAATACAAAATGAAAGGGTTAACCAAAGACAGACCATTCCTCAGTCACGCTGATCAATCAATCATATCATCGCTGAGAATGCGCGGTGGGATTTATTAGCTATCCACTCTCCAGGTAAACCTCACTAAATGGCATCGATATTGTCCTTTGGAATTCTTTGGAGATAAAATCCACTAGTTGATCATGAACTATGCATCCCTGTTAAAGGACAGGTTTTCTTTAGTCCTCTGATCACGTGCAGTTTGACACGTGAGGCGTCCGAGGCCAGCACGTGACATACGTCCCTGAATTCTGGTGTACCTCCCACACAAAGAGCAATCTACCCTTTTGTCGCCTGGTCCGTGACGCTGCGATGGGAGTGGCTTATAACGTCTGACTGGATGCCATAACCTTTGAGTGACACTTCATTATTTGACCCTTGGCACAATGGCAATATTTGTTTGTTTGTGAATTATTTATTTATTTATTTATTGAAGGAATGGAGTCTTTTCAATTTTGAAAGTAATGAATGCGTATCCAGTCAAGCGATAAAAAAAATATATATATTTAGGTAAAAAAAAAAACAATGTTTTGAGTTTTTGGACATTTTGCCCAAACAGCGGAGTCTTCACCTACTCTTGAATAAATTTTTAACTGCCGAGACGTTTATAACTTTATCACACGGGACTTCCCGCACAACAATTGAGAAGGTTGGCCCTCGGATTTCCTCGCAGCTGATGCCAGGAAAAGAAACACGTTCTGATCTGTCTCATAAGATTTGAATCCAAGACAATTTAATTGCAAGCCAGAGGCCTTACCTTCTGACAAAGGTGCGCCAATCAATGAGAGCTTTGTTATGCGTTCAGTTTTATAAGTGAACCAAATGCACTGTGTAAAATTGTGGAATGTACGCCTACTGGACAAAGAAAACAATTTCTATAGCAAAATATTTAATATATATATATAATATAGAGAAACCTGTTTTATCTTTCCCTTGACACAAGTTTGAAATGTCTTTTCATTTCCTGTTTAAAGATATATGTGTAAAAATATAAAGCTGAACTTGTATACAATATGTAATTTTAAAAATGCTGAATTATTTCTCATCAGAGACGGCTATGGGCATTACAATTATTTACATGGTGTTTTGTTGTTGTTGTTGTTGTTGTTTTCGGATTTTTTTTTTTTTTTTAGAATTTCCCTTATGACTTTCTTTTGTTTGCCCTGCATGTTCAACATTTCAAGCACATCTGGTGTTCCCAGTAAATCAAAAGACGCTCATTCAACATCCATGTTGGATATGGCTGGCGATGTTTACTTGGGGTATTGGTTTTCACTTTACATATGGAGAATTATTTTCTATCAATACATACCGTGTTCATGCAATATTTTAAATCACCCACTTTCATTTGGATAATCCATTTTTTTTTCTTTGCTTCAGAGGGATGAATGTGTATTTATGTCTTATTGTTTGAACTGTAAACTTATCATCTGGGAGAAGAGAGAGTGAGAAAGAGGGAGAAGGTAGATAGAAACTAACCAGACAGGTTTCTGAAAGCACAGCCTACACATATATGCTCTTAGTATTGCAAACAAACGTTCCTTTTTTGTTTATGGCCGACAAAAGAGGACTTGCTATTTCTCAATCAGACATTTACTTTCAGTTAGATTTCGGACAGGTTGAAGGAGTTCGGGTCCCTCCACAGCTGGCTCGATCTTTAAAGAAACTGACTTTGAAAGCGAGCGATGTTCTCGTCTCTTGCCTTGCACAAACCTTTCCCCACAGAATCTTGTCCGAAAGGCAAGACAACACAGTGATCGTTCTTACTCAGACATCTGGGGAGTCTCCCTAGCCGGACTGAAATTTGTTTCGACAAGGGTTCGACATGGATCTATACTCACTTCGCTGAAAAGTACGCGCATCGCAAATGCTCTCGAATTAAATTAATCTCACCCTTCATAGCATTTCAAAACTGTATAACAAACTCCAAATATCCCGTTAATTAGACAATTTACCCTCGCCAGGGATAAAAAGTTAATCATTTGTGGGGAATTCACTATCCAAAATTTAGTTCGGAAACGAGTTTCGCCTCGTCACCAAAAAGGTCTTTTGGGCTGAGGACCTGGCGTACCTGGGCCTATATCAAACATAGTGAATGAAGCAACGTCGACCTCACCACAATTCAGACACTAATGTAGACTCCGATTATTGACATGGGGTATTATTAGCTCTGAAATGAAATGTCTCAAGTGTGTGTGGATTTGGCCGCTAGTGGCGCTGAATGACCTACTTCAGTGTGAACGAAAGCTGCATTGAATTGAAAAAGAACTATCTGATATCGCTCTGCGAACTGCCATTCTGTGGTACTTGTTTGGAGCAACATTATTCTATCCTATCCTATCCTATCCTATCCTATCCTGTCCTATCCTATCCTATCCTATCCTATCCTATCCTATCCTGTCCTATCCTATCCTGTCCTATCCTATATCCTATCCTATCCCATTCTGTCTTGCCCTATCCTGAAATTTCCTATCCCCGAGTCCAGAAGACAACTGGGACGTCGGAAAAGACGGAGCAACCAGTTTACTCCATTCTTTCCCCCCACGGGCGCCCGGGGTATAAACAAGTTCTCTGCTCCCACCTGCAGGCGGTATAAGCCGGTCATCGGTGGGGTGTCTCCCATGGAGTGCCATCCTCGACATTCCAGGGGAGATATCTCCGTTCTCTTTCCTTGCTCCTGTCTTCTGCCTCGCTTTCTTTCCTCTATTCTTCTTGATGTGAAAACGTATTCGGCACAATGATTATAGTCGTAATCGTGCTGATGTGTTGTTAAACCTCAACACAAACTGACAAAACAAACTCTATTCTTTTTATATTATCGCTATGGCAGTCATAAATATAGTGCTTAAGAGCATTTTATTTCCATTTCAGTTATTTCAGACAAAGACAAAAGCTTTAGTAGGAGGAACTGTACCTCTGGTTGTGAATGAAGGGACAATGTCATGTACGTAGGGGGGGGGGGTGCAGAGTTGAATGTGACGGTCACCAGGATCACGAAAAACCAACGAAGATACAAACTGCACACACGAGGGTCTGCATCCCCACCACACAAGCCGACCCTGCGAACAGAAGTCCTGGATCTGTTTCTTTAGGCAATTTATTACAGATATATATATATATATTTTTTTAAATAACTCTCAGGTGTAGGGGAGGGTTAGAGTTACTTTTCCAAACCTTACTTCTGGTCTCAAAATAGCCTCATCTACCTTGACGCCTGGCCTACCATCACGCCAAATGTTTACCAGTTTCTGTTTCTTGACTTTTTTTTGAAGCATAAGGCAAACTGCAAGGGCAGCTCACGTTTTCCTCGTTGAGTGGGCGTAGTAGGCTGCAGCAGTTCCGCGTGGTCTGGCATACTGGAAGTATATCAGAGAGAGGTACAGTGATGATCAAAAGCCATGCATGGGTCAGGCACAATCATGTATTGTTATATACGTTACTGATAGTGCTGGATATGTGCATGAAATTCCACACTGGACAAAGAATTTCCCCTAATTGTTGAGCTCACTGAGTCTGTCTGTGATATAAATCCCTCACAAACGGCTTCACTCAAAATTCTCCCCTTCCAACACAGCCCAGTTTCCTAACTCTTATGTTGTTAATTTGTGTCACAGTCCAGACTGAGGTCAAACAGAACTGCAGAGTCAATTGTATTGTTTGTTTGTCATGTGTATAAGAAGATGTTACGTTCCCGTTTGTTTTTATCAATATATTTGTGTTTGTCGCTCTTTTATGCTGTTGAGCGTTGCGGACGAATATCTTTTTCTCAAGCCAGATGTCTGTAGTCGGTGACGCACAGTTGCTTTCTACCTTCTCAGTACTCTCTCCACTCAGTTTAACCACTTTTTTCCTTGGCCGCCCTCTGCTCCTGAAGTTTGACCCCTCCACATTGAGCCCTCTCGCTGTTGGTTTTTCAGGTTGAATTCTCTTGTTATGCGCAAAATACCCTTGTTTTATTTATTTATTTATTTATTTATTTATTTATTTATTTTGGAAATAGGCACTGCACCTGCTTGTTTCCATCCTGTTCAGTAAGCCTCCCTGTTATTCTTCTTCGAGATAAGGAAGAGAAAATTTCTAGTCATACAACAACATAGAAACTGTCCTATTTCTGTAGCCAAATGAATTTGCTTTGTACGGGAAAGATGAAAGACAGACTGTTGTTTTAAATTTGTGTAAGCAATCAGTGTTACTGTAAAGTTGACGCCCATGTTTCACATGCTAGAAGTTTTTGTGTTTTTGTTAGCACCGTTCGACCTGCTGGTGTTGAGAGACGCTCCTGTAAGGGTTTCTGGCGAGTCAATTAAAGATGTTCATTTTCTCAAGTAGATCAACAAAGCAGCTCATTGTTCGCACACAGAAATCACAGAACTGGCGGCCTTTGAGTTTTTGGCGTCTTCACTAATAGTTTGGACAGGATTAACAGCAACTCGCAGACTCGTTTGATTCCATACCTCTGATCTTTCACGAACATGTCTCTCATAATTATGTGGGTGTTAGCTTTTACTGTTTACTCAAAAATAACATTTTTTGAAATTATTATCACACATTTCAGCATGACTCTGACAGCAGGTTAATTGTTACCAATTAAGTTTCTGACAGTTCCAAATTGAGAGGAACATTCTTTTCGATTGTAAACCAAGCAGATATTTGAATATTTGCCAAAACAAACGAGTAGATTGCAACATATCTCACTCTGCGAGATGTTCTACTTTCAAATTCCCACTGAAAGTCGCTTTTGTAAGCCAGTGATGCCTGGGTCTTTCCAGAACATAAATCTACATCAACGTGTTATCGTTTTATGAAGAAGTTAATGAAAGAAATGATGATTATGTTTCTCCAGTGGTTTCTTCGACTGATAAGTCATAGTCTGGGTATTTCAAACATCCCAAATGCTCTATTAATTTTTATTTTTTTTTTCAGATAGCTGCTCGAATTCCAAAAGTTTTCAAATCACAAAGAGCTCTGTGTTGTATAAGATGATGTGCGTATTGTTTAAATGCATGCGTGTGAAGTGGCGAGTGAGCTGTAGGGACAATATAACTCAGCCCACGGTCTAACGTTAAGGTCTGCAAACAGAGCGCAGTAGATTTGTTTTGACATTTTTGACATTTTGGTAGTTTCTGATGAATGACGTAAACCTGGGCGTATGATTTCCCCCACATATTATTATTTCAAGGTGCGGTTTGGTTCACCCACAGGAAAGTTCTGGATCTGACATCGTTTAAAGTTAAACAATTCCATGGAACAATCTTTGAATGTTGCTCTGACTTTGTTTATCCACGATCATTGCATTTACTGTGTCCAGAAAACAAAATGAATTTGTGTGTCTGTGTGAATGTGTGTTTCTGTTATTTGGTATTGTTGTTGTTGTTGTTTGTTTGTTGTACGTTTCAATTTCAAAGCCTTAGTTAGTAGTTATTCAGTTGCAGATAACAAACAAAATTCTGCTTACTACAATTTCGTCCTACCTGGGTCCTGGCAGTCAATTCCGTACATTTACATAAACCAGAGATGGGGTTCGCTCTCTTTTTTTTTTTTTTTTCACTCTTCTCTCATTCTCTTTTTTTAATTATTCCCTCGTCCTGTCTTTCCCTTCCTGTTTTCCTCCCTCCCTTGTCTCTTGGCCTCGGCTTCATATCCACTGATTTCCCGTCTCTCTTTCTCTCTCTCTCTCTCTATCTGTTTCTGTCTATCTATCTATCTCACCATTTTCCCTCAGTCTCCGAGTATTCCAAATGAGCCTGTTTAGAGCCAGCCCAATCATCTTTCTCTCAGATCTAGCTGGAAAATGAAGTGTGAGTGACTATTACACCGGATCCCTGTTACGGTCGACCACTCCAACACAGTATTAGTCACACTAAAGTTATAATAATGTGTTGGCTGCTGACTACAACAGGCTGTTACAATCAGCTCCCTGCCATCATAAACCCCATTTGCCTCTGCCGACAAGCGCTCTTTGATGTGCAACTCTCGTACATAGGTGAGCGCTTCGCACTTGTACACAAAGAGGTAGCAGGGGAGCTAATGAATGTGAGTTGGCTTGAGAGATACCATACTCTGCCTGGACCGAGATGAAAGAGGGGAGGGGGGGGGAATAAGATGTTTTGCCACAAAGGAAATATGGAAAGAGAGATTAATGATCTGACATAAACACGAGCAGAAACGTCTTAATTGACATTGTAAAGGCAAAGTTTCTCTGCATTTCGTTCCATTCTTTGTAATTAGATTAGTTCAAAACAGACAGCGCATTCTGACTGTATTCCATCATCCACTTGACACTTCCTAGCTATCTCCAAACTTTTGCCTTGGCGTTTTTTGAATATTTAAGGTGAGAATTGACCCATATGTTTATGCCAGGATCCCCTTGGGGTTAATACTCATCATAACAAGCGAGAGTGCAGAGAAGGGAAAGATTTCACTGCCTGGTGCCAAGAGGGGCCTCGGTAAATGTGATGTCGTGCATATTTCCTGAAGTTTCTATGAGATTTTGATGGTTGACAGCAACACTTGCAGATAGGTTGTTAACGATCCGTGAGCACGTGGGTCTCGGTTGAGCGTTCCTTCCTCTGCTATGATTTATGAGCTGCAGCTGTCTTTTTCTTCTTCATCTTCTGCGTCTTCGGTTTGTCTTCAAGTGGGCTCGCAATGATCTTCATTCTGTAGATCACAGTGACCCTGGAGGGAACTCGGCGAGTTTCTTCCCTTGCCACGTTAGTTCAACAGGGTGAAACTTTTCACTAAGATCTTCTCTCACTGCTGGTATCAGAGTGGTTTAACCCTCATGTCGATGTCAGTAAACAGCTCAGAGCTGACACCAAAACCAGACATCCATTGACACATGACTATGTACCTTGAAAACGTTTGCCTCGACAAAATGGAGATTTGGTTTTGCGAGCTTTGTTTAATGCACAGCGAATAAAATGCAGGTTTTATAACCTAACGCCACGTAATAAGTTGGCTTTTGAATAAATTGGTCAGATTTATTAACTCGCTATCAGTCAGAGGGAGTCGACAGTCACTGAAATCCAACCAAGAGATTGGGATTGATTGAGATGAAGGTGATTTGATGGCAACCTCTACCTTCCTTATACGCAATTTAACCTCCTGTGGTGGTTATCTCGGTGGAAACAGCTCGTAAGGACAAGTGTTGGGTATCTCAAGATGCCGTGGTGTGAAGATATAGATTTTTGTACTAAACTGCTCGTTTTCTCTTGTCGACATTTCTCCTTATTCTAGACTGTACTGAAGGATCAACATAATCTGTCTCTCGGTTTGTACCATCTGTACCTACCGTCAGTCTAGATCAAGACTTTCTTCACCGTTTCAAAAGGCATAGTTGGAGGTGTGACCTGATAGTATTTACTCGGTTTGGTGGGAAATCGACATAAATTATGATTCAGTTTGACTGGCTGTGAAATGTGTGCCATGTGGGGAAATGGTGGAAATAAAAAGGTTATGAGGAAAGTTTTAGCGAAAGTAACTTGGGAAACTCCTGCAGGCTGTGAGATTTATGCAGTGTAACAGATGTCGAAGGTGATAATTTCTTTTGAGTACTAATGGTTTTAGACCCTGACTACTGTCTGGAATCATGCCATCAAAACTGCAGTAGTCGTTCGTTTACCCCCGTGAAAGCCCTGTGATCTATTCCTATACCCCCAGAGCTCTCCCGTGCACAGAGAACGTTCAGGCTCAATCAACAAAGCCGTGTCATAAACGGTCTGACAAGCAAAATGTTCCTTCTCTTTATTTATCTTTAGTACATTATTTAGATAACATTCAGTGAATGATTTAAGGTGCGAATATAACATAAAAATTACCCTCAGTCGCCATCCCACCTATTGCAACTGTCAAATATTGCATTAGAAAACACGAGCACCGTACGTTTACTGAATTCTACACTGGGAACTAGAGTCATATAATAATCTGTCCGTGGAAGCATTGGCTGTATATATTATCTATGCAGCCCTCTGAAGAAACCCTTCAGATGGTGAAAATTGGTCAAATGAAAGGGAAGCTTTGGACCCAATGTTCTCAGCAAATTTCCGAATTAAAAACCATACACACTCAGGGTACATTTCTTCTGAGTTTGACTAAACATATTAGATCTCAGTCTTTCAATAACTCCAGTACTCACTATTTCTCCATGTCACTGATTTTGCCCGTGTCCTCAGGCTGGTCAGACCAACTGAGTTCCTCATCATCTTTGATATTTTCAGAAACCTTTCGAGCAGAACAATTTATACTTGTTTTTAATACTATAACCATCCGTGGTGAGGAAGAGGAAGAGTCCACTAGAGGCTGTGAATGGAAGCCACGACAAACGAAGACTCCAGTAGAAAAAAAAAAAAAACAGATAAGCCACATTTTCTACAAAGGAAGCAAAACAAATATAAAAGTTTAAGTCTCTAATTTCTCGCTATATACTCTTTTTATTGGCGGAACTTACCCGGCTTTTCCGAATTATTGTTCTGGTTAAACAATCTTAGTGGTGTGGCTTTATAACGTCGGGGCAACAACTCATTTTTTACAAAAATCTGACTTATCTGGTTTTTCCACTGGAGTTTTCCGTGTAAACATCTTTTTTCTCAACATAAATTACAACACATTTAGCGGCTTTGTACGTATCGGTATTACCTCAGATTTTACTGTTCGCTGCAGCACCACACGTTTCGTATCAACCAGCTTAAGTTTGACATCAATAGCCCTTCTGATAACTTGTTGTTGTTGTTGTTGTTGTTGTTGTTGTTGTTGTTGTTGTTGTTGTTGTTGTTGTTGTTGTTGTTGTTGTTGTTTGACGATAGATGGAGCGCAGTCAGAAAGAGCCCGTGCTCCTAACCATGTATCAACTCTTGCTGATGTTGGAACAACTAAATATGGTACCCAAGCCATGCTCAAGACAGGGAATCCGAAGGCGTCTTTCCAATTTCATAATAAGAAAAAAAAATTAATGGTGATTGATTGGCACGAATCTTACATGAGTTTTAACAAGCTATACTTCCCGTCAACCGACATCAATAGAGATCGTTTTTATAACCTATCCATTTCTCTGTCTGCCTATCTACCTGTCTATCTTCTTGTCTGTCTATCTATCTGTCTGTCTGCCTATCTGTCTGCCTGTCTGTCTTTTTGTCTATTACTATGTCTATCTTTCTGTTTGTCTGTTTGTCTACACCCCTTTCTGTCTATCTGTCTGTCTGTGTGCCTATTTGTCTATTATATTTGTCTATCTTCTTGTTTGTCCATCTGCATGTCTACACATCTGTCTCCCTATCTGTCTACATGTCTGTCAATGTGTCTGTTTATTCTGTTTGTCTGTTGTTCACGAGATAACCATCCATAGGAAGTTGAACGACGAAATAGAAGTTCTGCTCATCTGTCTGTCTGTCTGTCCACCTGTCAGTCAGTCTGTGCTCTCTGGACCTTCTGGCTCTGTTGTAATGCCTTATAACTGTAGTTCTGTCTGTTTGTCTCACCCACAGCTGAGCGGGGCCGGGCAGGAGGAGAGGATGGGGGAACACCTGTGTATAGGTGACTATCTCTGTCTGTACTGTGAGGAGACAGAGGGATTCGTCTACAGCTACCAGTCCAGGTAAGTCTCTCTTTCTTTGTCACTTTGTCTAGAGCGTTGTTGTTGTCGTCGTTGTTGTTGTTGTTGTTGTTGTTGTTGTTGTTGTCGTCGTTGTTGTTGTTGTTGTTGTTGTTGTCGTCGTTGTTGTTGTTGTTGTTGTTGTTGTTGTTGTTGTTGTTGT
>JBCAUA010024316.1:0-12579 GCA_038406235.1 Peronia verruculata
TTTATATGATGTGACAGGTCTGAAAGCTCATCATTGGTCAAGATCTGTCTGCCATGCGCAGAGCAAGTAAACAAATCCGCGTGTGAGCGAAAATCCTCGGTCATGTGATTTTTCTCGAAATACCTCATAGAGAAAGTTAATAGCAAGTCAGCTGAGAACAACCAGAGAGCTTGGAACAACTTAACCATGTCTAACGGCCATTCAGAATATGTCGCAAGGTGCTGGATCGAAAAGAGAATAATTGAGAGTTGAGTGTGATAAAGGTGTTCTGAAAGGAATGTTCTTAGCCTACATAGGGGAAATTGAAAGAACATTATTGATCTTGTGGATAGATTATAATTATAATAGGAAGTGAATATATGAAATTAGACATTAAACTGTTCATTTCTGCGGATTTTGTCCTGACTTTAGCTGATGCTGAGGTTCTGCTTCTAATCCGTGTCTCTTCAATCTGCAAAAGATCTGTCTCTGGCTAGATGGCAAAGCCAGCTCACCACATGAAAGTATACGAATTAAGGTTTAACGTGATAACAAGAAACTAGTTTGGTGAAAAATCGACAGGCGACTCATTTTGACTGGCTCGGTGACAATATGAATTTTAATATTTACAGGTAATTCCACACATCTTCCTCTTCTTGGCATAAGCTTTTCTGTCAGCTTTGACTTAAATACCGTTTTACTGCGAGGCCAGTTAATTGCATATATAAACGATGTAGTTTGATTATCGTTCTAACAATGGATGCACTGCTCTGAGAAGCAACAACAACGGCAGCACAAAAGAACACAATAACAAAAATAAGGCAACAAATCACAACAATGAACCAGTCCCTAATGGAATACAAAGCCCTACTCTAAGAACGCAGAGTGAACTACGTAACTAAGTGTGTTATTTGGTGACAGGAATGTCAAAAGCAGACCCCACTACAAAAGGAGTATTTCAAAGAATAATAGGCAAATTTAATCTCTCCCTCTTTTTCTTTTTTGTTTTTTTTTCTGTTCTTTCTTAAATATTTTTTTCATCTCGTGTTTTCTTTCATTCTGTCGTGTTCTGCCTGTCTGTTATCTGTCTGTCTATGTGTCTGTCTTTCTCTCTGCCAATCTCTCAGTCCGTCTATCTGTCTGTCTGTCTGCCTCTGTCTGTTCGTTTGTCTATCCATCTGTCTCTGACTGTCTGCCTGCCTATCTGTTCAACTGTCTGTCTATCTGTTGGTCCATCTGTCCGTCTGTCTATGTGTCTTTCTATTCTGTCTGTCTGTCTGTCTGTCTGACAGTCTGTCGGTAGTTCGGTCATTCAGTCGGTCGGATTGTCTGTCTGTCTCTCGTTCTCTTTCTTCCCCTATCATATCTGTCCTTTTTCCTTCTGTGTGAAAATCAGCATATTATAAGATTGATCCGCCGCTATGTAGATGGCTGATTTCCACGAGATGACTAAACAAACAAACAAACAAACAAACAAACAAACAAAAACAACAACAACAAAACATCAACCTGACAGTGAATACTAATCCTTGCACAATAGAATGATAATCCCCCCCCCCCCCTACCGGGCATGAAATTTGAGAACGTTATATCCACGCCACACATTGTCTATACACCAAGAGATCGTGGTACAGCATAGGGCAGATCGAATTACAAATTCGACAATGCAGTGGAGGTCATATTTCTGTGTAGCGGCCTAACTCCTGATGAGGTAGAGAGCGCTAAAGCTTCCAGCCATGGCAGGCTGGCTGGATATATCCATGATTAGGAATGCGATCCGTTCTTGCCCATCCCTGCGCCTTCATTGACTTCTGGAATGTTCCTGTTGACCTTAGACACGGTACTGCGGGGTTTATAAACGAAGCAATTCTTTCAGTATTTTTTTAATGGGATCATTATGTTTCAAAATCACAAATAAATAAATAAATAAATAAATAAAATGAGTGCTCAAAGAAAGAAGAAGAGGTGGGGCGCGGGGCGGGAGGGGGGAGAGAATGTGTAAGGGATACGGCGGAAGAATAAAAGTCAGTAGTTCAATTTTACTCAATTTTTGTTGTTATTGTTGTTTTTGTTTTGTTTTATTTGTGTGTTTATCTACTTATTAGTATAGGCCCTAGGAACGAAAAAGGTGATGGGGGGGGGGGGGGCGATGTGATGCTTTTATTATACTTTGTGATAGCGCCAAAGCTGGCACGAAAAGACTCGTACTGGTCTCTTTCACCAATACCTAGTAAGTTGCTTCAATTACCCTTAACAACGTTTGAATGAATAGCTTCAATGAAAGAGGCAGAAACTGAAAGTCTAGTTGTACATTTATACATATTTTTAGATAAATATTTATTATTATCAACAAACTTTTCATAAAGTGATCTAACCGGTCGTCGCGCTTTGGGTCCTTGTGTGTGTGTGTGTGTGTGTGTGTGTGTGTGTTTAACCGCAATCGGTCTATTAGTTATATATATAATTATATATTATATGTATACCATCTGACTTCTTATCTCGTTGGATGAGTTTGCAGTGTACACACGAACCCATTCATTTACACAACCATTACACTCTTAAATGAAGCGTATAACCGTTTCAATCCTAAATGCTAATCAAAGCAAAGGTGAGATAATCCTACTTTCTTAGGATTGAAAGGTTTAAGTAAATCAAACGACTTAATCAAAACATCTAAAATTTCTGCTGCGGTGTTAGAAAACTATTCTTTATGTACGTCAAGGCATAAATATCTTAGTTTTAATGTTTTGTGCGACAGAACAATGGTGTATATGTAGTATGTGAAGGTAGTAAAACAATGAACTTGCTAATTCACCTTTCACCTTTCACCTTGGCGTTGTTCATCCACTGCTGGATGTAGCCCTCCGACAATGTTTTCCAACCTCTTCTGTCCCTCGCCCTCCTCGCCCAGGTTGTATCAGCCGCTCTCTAGATGTCGTTTCTCCACTTTTCTTTTGGCCGTCCTACGATCTATTTTCTATTCTTGGCTGCCATTCTGTGCTTTTCTTTGTCCATCTGTTGTCTTGTGTTCTCATTAGATGGCCTGTCCATTTCCATTTTTATTTGAGAGCGATTGCCACTATGTCCAAAATGTTATCTCGGTGTGATACTAAATATCACGGTAATACGTTTCACAACGGCATCATTTGGAGCAGTCTCGCAGTTCGACTCATAATTAGTTCAGCAGTCGTCTAGTTGGTAGTATAATTTCGCCCTACCCTGTGTGTACTATTTCGTCTTCTAAAATAGTAAAACGCCACTTTTTTTTTTTTTTTCAGTTGTAAGTGAGACATTTTTTTATATTTCCCTGGTTGAACTTATTTTTAGGCCTTAAAAGAGACCAGTGTATTTTAGATGGGCGAAGAAGGCAAAATAGTACCAACCTACATTAGTTTTAGATTTGAACGAAGTCCCCAAGTGCTATAAATAACAAAGAGCTTTTTCTTTGGCAAGGATGCAGTGGCGATAGTTATCAAACAGTAAACCAAGCTAGGGCAACACTAGGCTCACTTGCGGACACAAGCAAAATCCTTTCATACAGTAGTGAGAATGACGTCACGGAACACGCAATGACTCGGCAATGCAATATGAACCCATCTCAGGCTAACTAGGACAAGCCCTGTTCTTCTTCGATACAGTTTTAAATGTGTCATGTCTTAGACTTTTTTGAGAGCAGACACTTTCATTGAGCGGTATCGCATTGAAAAGCCTTTTGAAAATAGCTTTACAGGGTCTAGTTTTCAATGACGCGATATGTAGACCTAAGTAAATTACACACGCAGATTTCTACACCCAGCAATTCATACACTGGTCTCCTGCGGTTGAGTCTGATTGTATTAAGAGTGTTAATAATATATTTTTTTTTTCCCCCTAGGTAGAACATTCCAAAAGTAAACCAGTAGAGATAAACACCAGTGTAGCCAAAGCATTCGGGTTCAACTATAAACTGATGCAAAAATGTGTGAATCACCTATAAAATGCTATACATGCAACAATAATAACAATAGAAATAAGAAGAAGAAGGAGCAAAAAATAAACAATAACTACTCCCAGAGGTCCTGTCCAGGAGGAACTGTAATGCAATTGGTCAATTATCTTTAGTTTGTCACAACATCCCATTTCCATCAATTCTAGTGTTGTAATAGCTTTCGTCCCATTGCGTTTATCATCAATAACATCAACAACAAATTGAAACAATCTTCAAGATCATCATCATCACCATCATCACAACTACCAACAGAAATAACAATAAAAAGAGCTTTTAACAAATGAATAAATGAATAAATAAATAAATAAGTAAATAAATAAATAAATGTACTAAGTAGCTAACTGACTGATTGGTTGACTGCATGACTGACTGACTGCGTGATTGACTGACTGTGTGACTAAATACATACATAAATGAAAAATAAACAATTTCATAAATACGTGTTGATAAATAAGATGACAACAACCACGACAACAGCCTAATAACAACTTTAATAAAACCAGCAATTGAGACAACAAGTAGTATCATTACAAAATGCTCAGTTCAGGGCAAGACGATCAAAATATTTTGAGATCTTCAATATTACAAGTAAATAAGAAGCAATAGTAGATGCCAAGCCATTCGTCAACTTGCCTACTTCTAAAGCAACATTACGTCAACATCACTTGAGCCGTAACCTGGCCGGCCGGTCACAAGAGGGATAGCCGGTCAGCTAAGAGAACAGCACAATGTAGAGTTGGGTAGATCACAGACTCAGTTACCGAGCTGGCGATCAAGTGCGCCAATATTAGTACAAACTTATCCACGGCTGGTTGATCAGGACTAGATTGTACTATGAAACTGATCTTCTTTACAAAAGTACAAACATGTTTAGTCCTTTTTGCCTACTTAGCACCTATTTATTTATAAATTTAAGATAGCGTATAGCGACGATTATCTGATAAGATGTATTTTTAGTTTTGTTTGTTTGATTTCTGGACTCTATTTCATATTCGGCTCTTAGATCTTAATCCCCTTCTCTGGGTTGATTAATTAGGTCTATTACTGACTAATGCTAGCTTGCAATCACTGTATGTAAGCCTACTATAAAACGTGATTCAGGGGATTTGAATGTACATGGGAACATAACAGTAGATCTATAAGTTCTGTTGCCTTCTTTAGACCTAATGAAACTTTCGCCTATTTATGCAGTGTCATAGTGAAAACAACTGGGGGTCCATTTACTATTTTTCTCTATACACGATGAGTTTAACCCCTCGCTCCCTACTCCAGGTCTTTTGTTTTCCCTTCATGAATAAACCTTTTACAAATTTAATTGGAAAAGCATTAAGGACTCTGAAAAGGATGGGATTAGAACATAAAAAAAAAAAAAAAAAAAGACATAATTTGATGGAAGGAGGAAAATCAAGGCATGAATGATATGAAAGAAGGTAAAGTTGAATGTGTGAAAAAAGAGAAGCAATGTGTGTGGGGATAGGGATTAGGGGCTTGTCTTGGGAGTCAAAATTATCTGAATAACCGCGTCTCGGGTTCAAACTACTTGCTTATCGTAAAATATTTCCCTTTGACTAAAAATAATCGACGTACAATGAACATTTCCCACAAATATGCCTAATCCTAATATAGCTACACAACAAAGTTCTTGAACTTTCGACCAGTTTTGACGCAAACAGGCCTACGGTATCTATTATTCGCTCTTTTCTTATGAATGGAAATCATTTTCTACACTGCGAATAGTTCAACTCCTTATATGGGAAAGAAGGGAGTAGATTCTAGGCAGGCGGTTACACACAGTTTACTTTATTGTTCAAGCTATGACTGTGAAGACAGGTGTGACCGATGACGTACGTGCGTACCCAACCGTCTCGCACAACGAAGGAATGTGCGCATATTCGACTCTGTTGCCAACAATTTTCAATGTTACACATTTAACCCAACCCTACCATGGCTCATTTCCGCTGAGATAAATGGTAAATATTCTAAGTTTCAATTTGATTTTATCTACATTCAGTTATAAAAGCAATGTAAAGTTGTCACTGTGTATAATCAAATGCAAAATCATTTTCAATAATTTAATTATTTTCAGTTTTGTGCCCTTTCACACACGTCGACAAAACCCCAGTTCAAATATTTTATATTTCAGCCTCTTTATCCCAATCAGCGCCCCAGACCGTGCCCTACAGAGCGATAGCCAATCAGAAGAGGTTGTAGCAAGCGCGGTTGTCTTCTGATGTGTCAACAACCCACAACTCGCCGGTGTCCGCACAGTGGTGGTGCTCTTACCAAAACCAGCTGACGTTCACTTCCCTGGGCCTATTACTTCTTCAACTCAGCCTCAGTAGCTGCAATTCGCCGCTCACTTAAACTTTCATTCAACACTTTTACCAAAAAATGGCGACACACAGAGCAGCAAAAAGCGGCATCGCCCTGGAGGCCCAGCAAAAGGTAAGAGATGTTTTTAGTTCGAAATCGTTTGCTTCCATTTTGTTCATTCATTGAACAATTTTAAACCGTGAAAGTTTGTGCAGGGTGCGTCCTGATCTGAATTGGATCTGTGTCAAATTGATTAGATCTCACATTTAGGGCTTTTAAGTCAACACGTTTTCGGCCCGAATGACGTGCATAACGTCTAAATCTAGATCTAGATAATATCTAGACTCAAATTTTAGAGATCTTGTCAAATTCCAGCTTGGACAATGTGTCACTACGGTAGACAAAATGCACTCAAGGCTAGGAATTCATCTTTTGTGGAATCTAGATCTAGATTAGATCTCTATGTCTTCAAGCAGAGTAACAGTTCACTAATAAGATCCAGCATCCCCCTCTTCAATCCCTTTCTTCCCCTAACTTCTCAGTTAAAGTGTTAGATTACTGTTATTTACCAGACATAGGCTAGCCGAAATCTAGCCTAACTCAATTTTTTTTTTGTTGGCATGTCATGTTATGGATCAATGAGATCTTCAAATCATAGGCTATTTCAAAGATTATAAGTCCATAACATTTGATTTTCCTAACATTTCCCAAGTTGTGTAGATCTAGGTTGCTCTCTTTTTTCCCCTCTTTGATGTTAGAATTAGACTCTATTATTTTTACAGTCAGTGTTGCAACACAAGTTATGTCCAGCACAAATTAGTTAGGTTGATAGATCTAGATCTACTCAGTGCCCAGGTTTACATGTGTGATAAAATTCTCAATCCAGCTCTGTTATTGGTATATAAATGACACTTTCCTCTGCATAATTTTTATCTTTATGGTACTGCAAACGCAGTTGCACTCTAGAATCATGGATGATAGAGTCCATCAATTTAAATCACCCAGTCAGAAATGGCTATTTCCATCCCTCTTACTTTCCCGTTTCTTCATCTGTTGTTATCCATCTGGTTTTGATTACTCGCTTATAATTTATTCTTGCAAGACAACTTGTAATATACATGTATTTTTACAATACAGCTGTAATTAAATGGAACAAAGAGGCTGCAGAGGTTTTTGTCCACATTAAAGACTTTGTATTTAGCATACATTTTGGGATATATTTGTTGTTTGTCAGAATAGATGATTGTAAATCACCTGATGAACCATTGTTTGGATTAAGTAGCACATCATACCGTGCATTCCACAATGTCAGCTTTGTTCTAGTTTAGGATTGATAAGATCTCTTGTATGTCAGAATGTCTTGGTCTAGTATTCAACAAGTCATCTTATCATTCATCAAGCAGACTATTGACATGGATGTGTCATATTTAATGATTACTTCGACGACGCCTCCTTAACTGTTCAGCCTTGAGTGATAATGTTGTATATTACACCGTTTAGAATAACTTTTTATAGCTTAGTTGAAATCATTAGGAAAAATATTAGCCATCTTTAATTTATATGTGGCCATGGGAAGTAACTATCAAGTCACTTTGACAATAGAACAATATTTAGTCAGTCCAAAGATCTCATAGCATATTATCAAAGTGTAACTTTGTTTAGGACATTCTTACCGATATTTTATCGTTGTTTGCCGGTTTCAAACATTTAGGGGCATCAAATATCCTAGACGGATGGCTATACTATTTGCGTTAGGACCAGAACCGCGATATATAAATAATTTATAGCCTAGCGAGAGTGAAAGTTGTGAAGAGGGGAGGTGGGATGTCTAAAGCAATAAACGAGTTCATCTTGGCATTAGTAGTTGGGCTGGCAGTTGGCTTGTGCCCAGTGACCCGTGACTCACCGTCCGTCCGTCCCGGAGAGGTCAACTGTCCATTAGGGGTCAGTGACCCCCAGTGGCCGGGGCGCCTTCCGTTCGTCCGGGAAATGATTATGGTGACATGCCGGCTGACAGGCCATACTGATCTCTTCTGTAGTATCGAGTTACAGGCCGCATCTGTTCTCACTTCCTTTGACTGAACGCTTTTTTCTTGAAAACTTTGATCTCCAGAAAATGGCCAGAATAATCTACTTTCGGGATCTCTCTTACAGCTTATCATTGCAATGCAGTTTTTATTTATTTATTATTATTTTCTTTTAATTTAGATTATATTTTTCCTAATAATGTATGTATTCTGGGTCAGTCAGTTACATTTGAAATCAGTAAAAGGGGAAACAAGACTTAGTAAAATATGACTCGAGAGACGTTTTGTGGTGGTTCTGTCAGCGAGCGTTCAATGGACTTATGGTGGTTGATGGCACACGGCCTTGCTACTCGTAGCCTACATGGCGTATTGTATAGGCTCCGGTGTAGGCGTACATAATAATAGGTCTGCTACTGTGGACGCCCCAGGCTGTGGTGTGATCTGTATCTCTAGCTGGCACATGGTATGATGGTACTGTGAAGGCGTTACTTTGACACCAAACCAACCCCGCCCATTTTTTCACTCTATATGCTAATCTTTTAGTAGTCCGTAGCAAAGACGCACACACGCACGCACTCAAAATAAAGGGGATATGAAGGGGCTTTTCCACAACTTAACCACTAGGAAAAACTTACAAAAGAAACCAAAACCAAACTAAACAAAAAGTTTATGTGATTTAGGCTGAATACATAGTCTTATTTTCTACCCTATAGAATCTTCTCATGTTGTGATCTACTGAAGGCTACATTAATGTCTGATTTGTCTTTGTCCTCCCGCGTCCTCAACCTTTGCCCCCCCCCCCCCCCAGTCTTTTTATAACTGTCGCTGTCACACAAGATTACCATTACCACCCACAGGAGGTTGAAAGACATAAAGAGCGCAATGTCAAAAGCTGTCACATTGTATGTGTGTTCCTTTAACAGAAAAAAAAAAAAGCTTTAGAGGTAATGGAAGTGGCTCTATATGAAAAAAAAAAAAAAAGGCAAATGGGATGCGATAGACACAAAAATGGACAGAAATTTCCGCATGGATGATAGGGATGAATAACTTGTGTGTAAAATGATAGCACAAGTAACATCACCAGTATTTTGCCATAAAGGAACTGAAGAGTGATGGTGAGGATGATTTTATGGATACATTATTATATGTCTTACAGTTTAGGACGCACTACTACCGACAGCTAACTTCATACTAACTAAGACAAAAATAAACAAAACAAAAAACTACACACACACGCAATAATTTATAGAAGTCGACATATAGGGGATTGAATCCTGACAGGTCCCCACATTTGGTCTTTGGGAAAGGCAATTTACACACATTTCCTGGCTCCATACAGGTTTGAATGGGTATCCGACTGCAGACAGTTATTGATATTGTTAGACTGATAAGGATTTGAGCGCCTTACAGGCAGCCGCCTTGTATGCTTCCCAGGAAGCTGTGAACGTTTATAGGTTCTTTCTTTGGATCTGTCGGGGTAATAATAGATTGTAAAGCGCTTAGAGCCTGTAATTACGGGGATAAGCGCTGTATAAATACTCTCTATTATCAGTGGTACTGGGCAAATCTTCGAACCCATTTGCCTCTTCACAAGGCAACCAATAATAATGCTACGACCTCTTTGGACAATATTCCTTGTATATGAACTTGCGTTTCGTTTGATGGACAAAGAGGATCAGTCATATCTTTTGATTCATGTAAAGTATTCGACGGGTGAAGATGTATTCTGCTTGCAGTATGACAATATATCATATTCCATTTCATTTTGTAGATAAGAGAATCAGTCAGGCACTTTGTTGGGCGGCATGTCACCGTTTTCACCTAGTGAGTCATACAGATGTGTTAGTACAGTATAAATCAACCCTTGTATCGTAGTGAAAGTATCAAAATGCAACCACCATTAGATCATTATGATCACGGCGCTAACAGATAACACAAAGAGGGTTAAAACCGCTGCATTGCCTTTTTCAGCAAGGGATCAATTTCGATTTAGACGAGATCAATTTTCTTTTTATCTGGGTTAATACCGAGACACTGAGGAATGAGATCGATCGACCGATCGACCAGCACAGTAGGCGAGGTCCGCTTCTGTGTACAGGGCAGCATCGATCACTGATTTCTCTAACCCCCCTTCCCCATCCAGGCCCTTTAATCCAGTCGGTATGTGTGTAATTGTGTCACGCATAGATCGACCTCGCCCATCTTGTAGGCTGCACCGCTATACATGGGAAGGTGACCGTAACGAAAGAGGAGTTGTACTTGTATATAGCGAGTGTAATATACACTGTTTGCCACAAGTTCAGCCTGTATAACCAGAATGAAGGCATATGGAACAGGTATACAGAAGCCTGGATGTAAGCATGTAAACTGAGCCTGGATCTATTTATTTGACCTCGTGACACGGAATACATGATTCAGATACATACACAATGTTGCCAACTTTTTATGTGGGTCATACAAACACATGCCAAATTGTTTTGAAATATTATTCGTGGCACTAGATGTGGTTACAAAGGGCTTCTGCATACGCGTTTCGTTGTGCGAGGCTTACTTCCTAGCAGTTCAAAAGAATACTACTAGAATCAAGGCGTGTGAAAAACACACTTTGCCAGGGGCTCTTGACTTCTGCTTTATAGCTCAGTGTCATAAATTTCTCTCCTCTTACATGGCTGTTTATTACATATATAGGGAGGTCTATGAATTCCGATATGCTAGCACTTGGCAGCTTTTCATGTTGTGGGCCTTTGACTGGCCCAGTAAATTACTATAGGGACCCAAGAAAACAATGATAAATTAATAACAGCCCCTGTAAATTTCAGTTAATAAACAGTTACGCCCAGGGATAAACTTACATCGTGTTTCTGTTCTGTTAGTCATTAAACTACTAGCTCCACACCCAGATTTAGGCGACAGATCTTCCTCTCGTCATTTCTTGAGAAAGATTACACTTTTGTGGGTGGCTTTAAGCATCGATAAGGCCAATACGTATGTTTAGGGATTTTACCCTTCAAGTTCTGAGCCCTGAGAGCCTGCCGTCACAGGCCCTCCTCGGAGCCTGAGTTCCTGGGCGATTTGAGCGTATAGTGCATTTGATACACTGCTTTTGAGGTAAATGGAATCAAGTGTTGTGACTGGTGGTCCCTAAATACAGGAGTAAACATATCAATAATGCTATGTGATCTTGCTCACCGTTGTGCTTTAAGGGACAACATGAATTTTACTTGTCACCTATATAGCAGTAGACGGCGCTATGGGGTTAACACTAGAGGTTGGTCTCTGTGGGAAAGTATCCCATAGAGATTCTGTAACTATGATTTTAAGACCTGCGTGTTTACAGCGAGCATCAACCGTTTAAGAGCTTACTGGCCAAGGGAAAAAAAATCATTTGTGTGCAACAGCAATCACATCAGCTATAAACGCTTTTTGATGTATTCATGCCTTCTTTATGCATGTGAAATGCCAGCTTCATAATACCATGCACCATTAACTACTGGTTGTTTTCCCTTACATCGAGTATTATATTTGTATTGCCCTAATGACCACGTCATAGAAATCCATACCGTTGCCCTTTTCAAGCTTATACATTATTCAATAGTATTATTATGCTCTGTTGTACTTGTAGGAAGATTGCTTTTCATCTGTAGCCAACTAAGCTATGAGGGGCTGAAGTTGAACTGAGGAGATGTATTACAGTATTGCCAAGTTCCCTATAATGGGTCATTCCATTGTCAGCGTGAATGTCCATCTTACCTCAAAGTTAGCTATCATTTTAGAAAAGAAATCATCCTTGATAACCCATTGGAAATACATGTACTAAGCAAGCCCAGTGTGAACAAGGCAACAAAAGTATGTCTGTCTCTGTGCAGTTCGCAGCGTATTATAGTTCATGAAAAGAAGAGGACCGTCTCCAGATTTATGGCCAGAAGTTTATGTACATGTCCCCTGTCAACAGTTCTATTTAACGCATGACTGGGCGTTGTCTTTATCGATACAAATCATCAAGTGCACGGGGACTGGACGGATGTCATATTATGTCGCGGCAGCCCGTAGTATTAAGTCAGAACGAGATTGTGAGATTGGCTTGTGGCAAGGTGGGTTGTAAAAACTGTTAGCAATATTCAGTGCTTTTGCCTAACAAAGTGGCTATTTTCCGGCGTCGCCCTGACAGAACAGCACTACGGTCCCTAGAGAATAAATGTTAGCGTTAGGATGGACTTGTGCTGGTCGAGGGTCTCATACATGTTAGCGTTAGGGAGGACCGTCACCCGCTCG
>JBCAUA010024338.1:0-12578 GCA_038406235.1 Peronia verruculata
TCTTTAACGTGCGTAACGTACACACGGGACCTCCGAAATAGATTTGCCTTTATCCGAGAAGGCGAGACGTCGGGCTTCCCTACCCACAGGAAGCCAGAGGACCGTTGAATCACTTAAAAAAAAAAAAAAATGTGAGTTTTCGATCCTCGTGTCCTTCCATTCCCCGATGGCGGACCCGCGAGTCGATCCCGGCCTGTTTCTCCATGAGCAGACGCCATACCCACCCAGCCACTGCGCCCCCCCCCCCCCTTGTCACCAATCCCGTGCATTTTTTTTTTTGTTTTTCCATGTCAATGACAGTGAACAGTTTTCAATACCCTCCTACTAAAATAAGACAGGAATTTCCAGCCGTTCGCTTGGTCGGAACAAATCTATTGAGAATAAGATTGAGGGAGCTTTTTGGTTTGTTTGGGTTAGAAGTTAACCTTGCCAGTAGTTAAGTACGATCACGGCTACATTGCGCCTCGGTAGGTTGTGTTAATGAGGATTGTTTTCACTGGACTAATAACCTCTTTGCTAGACAGTGTCAATGGCATATGAATTAACTTTAAAAAAGATACGTTGGCCGGGAGGGGGACGGGAAGGGGGGGGGGGAGAGATCACTGTGTGTGTGTGTGTGTGTTCTAAAAGCTTCAACAATCAAACTTTCTGAAAATTTCATAGCGTACGGAGCACGTTATTTTCTCATTTGTACATGTAATAATTTTGTCACAATTTTCTGTGATTATTTCTAATAACCAGAAAGAGAGCGATTCTTTCTTTGCTTATACCGTTTATTCCACATGTGTTTGACTCTGGCGAAGGGAAGTAATCACACTCGTGAAAAAAAAAATCCCAGCTGTGACTATTGTTATTCCCCTTGCAAACGTGGAGCTTGGCTGTGAACTATTGTACCTGCGCCTATCTCAGTATCTGCTGATAGTAAGTGTACATGTAAGTGATAGGCTGAATAGGCAGCTGGATGGCGAGAGAGGTGCAAGTCAATGGTAGGTGTGTAGGTAGGTAGGCAGCTAAGTGGATCGATATGAAATCTGGTGGGTGGGTCGGTAAGTACAATGTACATAATTATGTGTACATTTACATGTGTAGGTACAAGTAGATATGTGGATGGATGGAAAGAATGAATGACTGATGGGGTGGATGAATAATGAGTAAGTGGAAGGGATGGATGGATGGATGGATAGATGATGAATGGATGGATGGATAAATGGATGGATGGATGATAAATGGATGGATGGATGGATGGATAAATGGATGGATTGATGGATGGATAAATGGATGGATGGATGGATGGATAGATGGCTGACTGGATGGAATGATAAAACAAATGGTTGGATTTACAGATGGAAATATTTACCAACAGCTAACTCTTAACAAATCACTACACATGCCACAAATACTCATGTTATGCAATATAATATTTATTTTGAAATAACAACAATTATAATTGACAACAATTTGCAAGATCATCTAATAATATGATATTCATGAGATGTATGGAGAAAATAAATCAGAATGAAAACAATAAAGAAATCTTATATATATATATATGCTTTCTCTTTGCAATGTCAATCATAATTATATGAATAGAAAGGAAAAAAAAAAAAAAGCCAAGAAAAAGAAACAAGGAGAAGACGAAACATTTTCAAATATAATCTTCAGTTTGAGGTCAGTGAAATCTTGTCAGGCAATGTTCAACATGTGGTAACAAATCAACAAAATCTGAACTGTGTCCTGCCTTCCTCTCCTCTTTCCGCAGACAGACTCACCCAGTGTGAGCTGTCAAACGTGCCCTGTCACTCACTTTGATCTATATGTCTTGTGCCCAGGGCAAATGAGTCGCAAGTCGCTGCGGGCGATTGCGAGTTACAGCTGTTTTTTAACTATTTTCCTATTCAGATACCAAATTTTTTTTTTCAGGACAGAAGAGATTGAATTTTCGTTTTGTGGAAAACAAATAAAAAGTTTTGGTATCTCAGTCGGAAAATAGTTAAAAACAGCCGTAACTTGAAATCTCCCCGACCGACTTCCGACTCATCTGCCCTGGGCGTGAGAGATATGATATGTGACATGACCAAATCAGGCCTTCGTCCAACTGAGGCCATTAGAGAAAATCCAAAATCAGGATTTTTCAACAAGGAAATTTTTATTCTTCTCCTCTTTTTTTTTTTTTTTTCTGCACAAAACTCTTTTATGTAAATCTGAAAATGTCTTTCAGAGTTAAAATTCCACAGACATTTTGAGTTAAAGTGCAAACATTATTGTACGACATGGCCTAAATGAGGATCAATAAAGATTAGCAAAAGCAATTAACCATTTTCTCATGAAATTCAGCTGCAACAGTAGGTCACCCCCTCATCTTTAATTCAATAATTGCCAATTTCTTGACTTCTTTTCCAAAGATATTTTTCACTCATAGAAAGCCAGGGGAGTGAATAAGCTTCACAGTGTTACCAATAAACTCTGTATGCTCAAAACCTGACCAGTGCCTGATTTCACCCAATGGTGTTTCATATTGTGTTCCTTCATTAGCTCTGTGTCAAGAGTGTGATCTGGTAGATGAAGGTTAAAGACATATACATTATGTCCCTTTCCACACAGCATATGACAAAATTACATACTATGTGAGTCTTAACCCTAGGAGTATCAAGGGCCGATCTAGTGTTGAAAAACTTGATGGTTAGACTACAAATGTGAATTAGTTTTTAGGTGATAGATATTGTAACATTATAAGTAGATACTCTACAGGCTTATAATATATTGTCTTTAAAACCTACATTATCACCTCTTGAAAACAAATAAAGTTAAGAAGTCTGACCCTTCAAACTTTTACTGACATTTTTTGGGTTAATCACTATCAATAGTAAATGTGAGACATGACCATGTGAAATCCGGCACTGGTCAATTAATTTTTAGGAATACATGTACATGTATTGATTTACTGGTATCACAGCAAAGCTTCTTTACTTCAGTTACTGTTGGAGCAAACATTTTTGATCCACCCTTAGTAGAACTAGGAAATAGGTCTTGGCAAGTAAAGAGAACGGGACAAACCTGCTGCTGCAACTGAATTTAGTGAGAAAATGGTCCATCACTTTTATCAATCCATACAAATCTCCAATTAAACCTTGCCCCTAAATCACATTGTTCTGTACTTTTTATGAAATAATTTCAGGAAAATTAACTCTGAAATATATATTTTTAATGGGCATACAACACCACCTTTTGTGCAAAAACCAATTTATTTCAAAACTTCATTCACTGCTGAAAAACTTGCAATTTTCCTTGTATGGTTCAGCCTGATGTCATTGTGTCAGTCTCATACATGTTACTTCGTTCATTAGTTCTAGGAGAGGCAATGGTTTGATTTGGTCACTGGTCACAGACCGAGACCGATTCATTCTATTTTTCTCTGAACTTATTTTTCGAACAACATACAATATAAAAACAGATTCTCCTATCATATTAGTAACTTCAGTTTCACACCTATTAATAAATGTCACTGAAATCAAGGCAGCTTTAACAAAAAAATTGTTTTTTAAAAGATAAAAGCATATTTGGAAAAAAAAAAATAAATAAATTTCATGACATTTGGTGTTTAATTGTTAAAAGACAATCTCTCTTAAAACAATGAAATGTTTTTCAAAACTTACATCAGCTATTTGAAAATATATAGATCCACTGTCAAAACAGATTTGACTCCTGACACATTCAGAAATAAGACAATTAGTCGCACCAGGATTATGCTGTCCTAACTACAATATAAAATTGTTACAGATATGACAACTTAACCCTAGAGAGATGACCTGTAATTCGTTAAACATGAACATAATAAAACTGTTACCCCAGAAAACTCTGCCCCTCCATCAGCTTCCACTGAAATTCTAACAGACTCATAGACAGGGAACACAGACATCGAGTAAGTGCACACTTTTCCTGACCTGCACTCTGCTGGCCTCTTGTGTTCAAAGTTTCTGGTCAGATTACATGCCTGGAAATCCACAATGTGTGTTTGGCTGGCTTCCATTTATTGACATTTTTAGAAATATTTTTTATTTATCTATCTCATCTCTATTACATACTGCTGTAACTTTTTTCATAACTACAGATGGCTTAAACAGTGAGCGTTTTCAACTGGCGCTGCAATGGCACATATCTGGGTTGGTTGTCAGCTGTTGCTCCTGAAGTGCCTTTGTTCATTATCTACTTATCTATTTATTTATTTATTGACACAATGAACGTGCTAATTACCCCTTTTGGTTAAAGGAGTGAACTGCGCATTTCAAAATATATCTCTCTGAAGAATTATAAACCATGGAAAAACTCTACGGTGGATGAAAGGGTAAATACATCTTATAAATATCACATGACTGTCCAAGATAGTCCCATATGCAGAACAGCTAGTAGGCATTGAGAAAAATTTGTTCAGAAAGACATTTCAGGGGTGTCAAACTGTTTTTATGTATCAGGTGTAAGAAATTGGGGGCTACGAACATGGATCTTAAATCTTCAAACAGCTGCTGAACACCTTCCAACTCTTGACCAGAGCATGCGCAACATTTTATTATATTTCTGGTCTCACTGTTATTGAGCAAAACCTGTGTCACGCTAAGAATTATTCTAAATTGGTGATTGCCTTATGAACTCGCCCAAAGTCAGCAATTGATCAGCCAAAAGTAGAAAAGTCGGTAACAGCAACAAAAAAAAGTTGGGATTGCAACTTAAGTTGGAATTTTGACATCCCTGAAATTTCGATAATTTGCCCGGACAGTAGTGTCTCCAACTACTCTGTATCTGATACTCTTCATTCCCACAGGAGCCAGTCTTTCTCATTTTCTTCAACCTTTTTTTTTTTCTTTTTCTCCTTCCCTCTTACATGTCTTGTGCCAAACACCAACATACCCTCTTCTCGTTCACAAAATTTACCATAAAAATGAAAAGATGGCATGAACTTCTCTATCATCATCACCACCAACACATCTGTAATGAAATGAAATCAAACTAACAACTAAATCTACAAATTCTAAATAAACTTTTGAGGCAAAATCTGTGACTGAAAGAAACTAAAAAACAATGGATTCGAAATTTGAAAGCAACACATCAAATTTTTTAAACCTAAGAAATTAATACAGAACAGTAGTAAGCAAAATATCCGACATGAATTATAGAATCTATGAGTCTGGAATCATAAATGGCTGTCCTCCTTGTGGGAGACAAATTATGATGTCCTTTGGCCTGACTGCTCTGGAACACACCCAATGTTACCAGGTAGGCCCACATTAAGAGCTACAGAGTAATGGTAATGGTCTACTAATGAACAATGTAACATAAAGCCACCCAATCCTGGATCTATTAGCAATCACTATTTGCGTTCAACAAGGTCTTATAAAAATTAGAACAAAAAAAAAAAAAAAAAGAAAAATGAAAAAAAAAAAAAAAAAAATTCACACAAAGAGAGATCGACAAAGTCTGTACAGTGTAAAGCAAACTGTGAACTCTTACAACCTGGTACCGGTACCACAATGGGAAGTAACTAAACAAACTAAAAATGATCAACAGTTATGTTCAATTCTATCTCTGCAATTGAGGGTTTTTGTGTCTCGTGGAGGAGAGAACTTTCAGGAGGAAGAGAGGACTGGTTGTGTCTCAAACTAACAACTGTCTGTGCGACTGAAGATTGAAAACTGAATGAAACAAAACGGTATCAGGAACAAACACCTCAAGATACCAAGATGGAAAAAAAAATATATAAATATGATTCTCATTGACCCAGGGAAGTGGACACTGAATGAGGTCGGAGAAAACAGTGTAAAGCACAAATCTTGCCCAATAAACCAGAAAGTATCCCCGCATATTAATTAAGTAATGAAAAAATGAATTAACCCCCCTAAATCACTGAAGGAATTCTGTTACCGGTTATGACCAAAAATTTAAAAAAAAAAAAAAAGAGGAAAACAAATACCAACTACATGTACTTGGGACCACAGAAAAAACATGCTTCCATTATATTTACTGATGCTCTCGAGATGCTGAGCACAGTGCATAATCCAAGCTACGTAATTTAGACTAGGCTAGATATGCTGTAAAATTTATAGCTTCTTCACAAATGCCTCATCAAGTATCCGCACTGTCATCCTAGGTCCAGGCCTAAACATCTGACTGATGTTCTCACAAAATTTACTGTTAATATCTTAAGTTCCCCTGAAATGCCTCATACATATCAAAGCTTTTCCCAAGTCAAGACCTCAGAATCTGACTGGTGTTTCCAGTCCTATAAAACAGTTATGATAATTTTAACACTTGGCAGCAACAGCTCAGCTGACTCCACTGACAGAGAGAAGACACAACAAAGGCCACCGGTGTGACCGTCAGGCAGAACAAAAAGAGAAGAAAAATAGCAATTCTAAAGAGTGACGCCGTCAGCTGTAAGATACTGAGGAAAAATCCCTTCTCCAGGGCTACGTCACTCCCTCTGACAAATTAACTTTAAAGCACTTGACAATTTATGGACACAGTACACAATCAACAAGATCTTGTACGACCAGATGAAGTTTGCTTCATGTCCAATTTTTCATGCACAGGTTTACTAGCACAGCAGTGGAAAGAGAAATGAGTTCACTTGATTTTGTTGAGAAAAAAAAAAATGATTTCTCTATGACTCTTTCGTGTCTAGATACTCGTATTCAAAGCTGACATCTGGAGCAGTATGTCAAATTCCATCGTCTCAACAAAGGTCGCTTTGACACTGGTGTGATTTCACCTGGATCTGTGCAACTATCTCTGAACTGGAGCATCAGACACAAGCACTAGTCACAACGACTACCACAAACTGTACGCAGTGGCTCCTCGTCAGTTAGTGCCCTACTATCCTCAACTGGTCATCATAATCTTCCACAACCTTCAGTTAAATGTTCATCATTTGTGTCACAGTATTTTTTATCACCACCCTGATGTTCCTTTCATGTCTCAGTACTACTCCTGGCCACAGTTTCTCCATCTAACTTTCTAACAAATACAAAAATATTTGAATTTCTATTCCTTGTAACATGGGCTGATGTCGGTGTGAAAGTCACTCCAACCCGGAAAGGACACCACAAACATGAATAAATACTGACTTTGACTTCTCAGATCCGTTGAAAAGAACATACTGTATTTCATTGGTTTTTCAATAAATGTAATGAATGTATTTCGTCTTCACTCTCCAAGAGGCCATCCATTCTTGCTTAACAGGCTACTTCTTAAAATATGTTATACATGTCTGCAGATGACATATGTCTTGCGACCAGGGCAAACAAGTAAGAAGTCATGCCGGGCAATGAAAAATATATGGCCATTTTTTGTCAATTTTAACTACTTTCTGGCTAAGATACTAATTTTTTTGTTTGTTTTTGTTTTTGTTTTCAAAAAACGACAATATAACTTTTTTTAATCTGAAAAAGGAAATATTTTGGTATCATAGTCGGAAAATAGTGAAAAACGGTCAAAAACAGCTGTGACTTGAACTCACCTAGCGCGACCTCCCGACTCATTTGACAAAGAAATGCCATAATTTGATATCAGGTGTTTAAAGCATTAACAGAAAAATCATCCATCTTTCAATAACATGTACTCTATACACAGATGTTGTCTCTACAGGGACACGAACCAAACCTCAAGATGGTGTGGCACTGACAGTTATATAGAGCTGAGACCCGTTCATGCTTAACAAGACCAACCATCAACAACTGAGCACAATTATTATGTAATTTCACAAAAGTTCCAGAAGGCACAGGACATGCCCCAAGCCGGGTCAAATAATCAACATTACCAACATTATGACATATACAATAGCCAGATTTAATGAAAAGAAGGAAAACAAAAAAAAATACAAAAAAAAAGTTCATAATATATGCAAGTATCGGATCATATTTGTTTCCCATCTTCATTTCATAAAACTAACAAAAACAAATGAATAAACAAAAAAAAAAAAAAAAAGGATCTAAAACAGAATAATGATTATAGTCGTTTATACATAATATACTTCATGATAATTTTCAACAACATTCAAGCACAATTTTGACTATGATACACATAATTATTCAGAATGACCAATGAATGCAGTGATAAATGTAAAGGTATCTGTATTATATACGTGTGTGTACATATATGGTATCCTGTTTTATCACATCAGGAGCTTCACATGACAATGTTATGGGCAATTATGATAATCAATGGTATGCCTGAACCACAAAGTAATAGCACAACCACATGGTTGAACCACAGGCAAAAAAAAAAAAAGTATGGAGCAAAAAGGCGGAGACACATGGAAGAAAGAGATGGCACCCTGAATGTACGTCCCTGTGTGGTAAGTTAAGACAAGGCATGGCATGAAAACATTGGTCTCTGTTGTCCATCCCTGTATAATACATATGATACAATCCCACATACATGTATATGATATATGCAACAGCTTCACATCTCGTGCAGTGGGCAGTATGCGTCTACAGTAAATAGCAAATATTGACAAACAAAAACTCAAGGGCTGACCAGCACGGAGATACTGAAGCGATTTCTGCCCTTTATCTAAAGTAAACTACTAATTCAATGAGCAATGCAGTGTTTTATAGATATCAGGTCGTCAACTACAATTTCTCTTGACAATTATCAACCATTACTACATATATTTACAATACTTGAAACCACATATTTTCTTGTGAGATATAGAATTTACAACCAGCTCAGTGAATAGAAACAAAGACAAAGCAAAGACAAATCCCTGCTTTGGTTGACCAAATTATTGCGGGTTTAGAGTGATACATTAGTCTCATTTCCATTCATACTGTGTCCTTCAATGGAAAAAAGGATCAAAGATGCCAAAGGCAGTATAACTTTCAAGCGTTTGCCACTCAGTGAGCTTTAAGTATTTGTCTGGATCTTTCAATATGTGCCAGCCACTGATCTTTCAGGAAGTGTCAGCCAATAAGATTTCTGCATCCTTCAGCACTGAATGGTATCAACCAATGAACATTCACTTGTGTCTCTGTCAACCAATGAGCTTTCTGCGTGTACATCTGTATCAACCAGTGAGCTTTCTGATGGGATACATCAATCACTTTGACTGGCATACTGGGACAAAAAAAAAAAAAAAATGATCACCAGTCAGCCCAAAAGTTTCTCTGTCTTCATCACATATTCAGAAAGATGCATGTATATATGTAGTAAATGTGTACACTCCTCGCTCAACTGATGTCGGCAAGTCATGTACCTGTGAGCACAAGTTTGGTCATAGATTTTGTGTCTACACAAACAGTATCAACAACGTCTAAGGGTTGAAAACGGTACAAAGTGATCAGACTTAAGTTCTGAGAAAATTGGTGGGCTTTTTGGGGGGTTCTCTTTTTTCTGTAAACATCCTGCATATGTTTCAGTATCAATGACATTTTAACTTTGGACATATTTTTATTCGTAATTAAGCTCTTCATCTCGAACAAGCTGAACTTGTAAATGTGGCAGGTGGAATAAAAAAAAAAAAAAAGAGCGAGAGAGAGAGCAAGCTAGTCCCATAATACATACCCAGTCCTCATTCACAAATTGGCAACACCATGTGCTATCAATGATGAATAAACATAGACAGAGATAAAAAAACAAAACAGTTTCTCAATAAATCGTTTTAAATGGATTAGGAGCTGAAAAATCTTACCCCGTTTTATGAATCTGAAATCAACACAGCAATAACAGTAGTGGAATTGAATTTCAAACAGTCAGCGTTGAGACAGAAAGAGAGCCCAAATCCATATTCTGTTGATCCCTATATCATAATGCCAAACAGAACCATTTGTGCTAGTGTATGGGGCAGACAAACTATCACAAAGTCAATGTTTCAATGACAGAATCAAAGCCACTAGTATAACATTGACCATGTTCCATCCTTGACACAGCTTGTGGGGTGAGAGGTCTGCCAACATATGACTGCAACAGAAGACATGTGTTCCGTCAGAGACACTTCAAGGAGGGATTTCTCCATACTAAAATACAAGCACAACACACCATGACTGTCACAGATAACGTAACGGCTTCAGGAGTCAACCTGGGAGGGTAGAGAACTCAAATAAAACTGAACTAATCACTTTTGTAGTCTCCCTTCCTCCTTGAGTGGGCAAAGTCCAATGCTAGTATGTCTAGTCTTCTCAGGTGAAATTGACTGGAGGTTATTGTGTATATTATCAGGGTCAAACCTCATTTCATAAAACTTGAGAGGACAGAACTTGCTTGAAACAGGAAAAAGTCCATACTCCTTAGGCAGTGTTGCAGGAAATCTGGGCATGCTATCTTCATTCTCATAATTGTACTTAGGAATACCATCCACCTTCAAACACAACACAAAGTTTCTTATCCACAATTTTCACTTTACCTGACCTGGATTGCTCACACAATTGAATAGGTTTCTTTACAGCAAACTACAACATGAAGTTATCCAGACATCAGTGACTTAGAAGTCCATTTCCATAGCAGAACTGCCTGCCAAGGTGAAGGACATTCCTTTGTTAGATCTCAACAACACAACAATGAAATGAGATATCAAAACAATTGTTCAGGACCGACTTCCTTCACAAGGAGATGCCCCAATCACTGGGAAATCTGAAAAACAACAAATTATGCTACTAACAGACCAAAAAAAAAAAAATGTTTAAATCCTTGAGCTATAGTTCGGGTCAACAGCATGTTACAAATACACAGGAGGAAAAAAAAATGGCAAAACATTCAAGACTGAGCCTCTTCATCCGCTGCAATACTTTGGTCACCAGTCTATTTCATGCTAAGTTAAGCGATACACAGTAACAGTACTCCATCTGATTGTTGTCAGTCAAATATAAAGCAAAGAGGAGGAGAAAATGCCACAATAAATTTATAGGTGTGGCTGTTGCAGGCTAAGCAATCTGTACCACAAACTTTATTTCCCATAGCAAACAGCCCAGGTAAAAATAGGCAGTGAGCGCACAAAAAAAAAATCTATTCATTACAGATCAGATATGTAAAATCTATTTGACACTGAAAATTGGAATGATCAAAGACATAACCATTTGGCAACTGTACTATAACTGCAGGCGTATTTTGGCACCCTTCAAAACTTTTTTGTTTTCTGAAGTTGAAACTTTCTTTTTTCCTTAAAAGTTCAAAGACGATTTAAAGTCTCACTAATTCATAACAATTAATTGGTCCTGTAGTTATTAAATAACTATCCTTATAGCATCATTCAGTGCCCTCAAACAGGTAAAGGGGGTAGGGAGTGTGATACATGGGTCATTTGCAGTAGTTCTCTATTGTTTGCCTTTAAACTGACACCATGCCAACATTAACAGTGATGACTAAAGCTGTCTGCCTCTAGCTGATTACAAAATTATCCCAGCCACTACCCCTCCCCCCCTCTCTTTCCCCAAGAAATAATTCGTGGCGCATGTTGTTCAAGGAGGAGAAAAAACATCAAAAAGTACAAATAAAAAGCTATTACCTCATCAGTGAACCTTGAACACATCAGGAAATAAACACAGTGACTACCCTTGGGATTGATAATCTTAGATATACACTGAAGTAAATAACTCCGGTATAGATATGTCTACGTGTTATCTTGTCCTTCTTGGCTTCAACAAAATTTGGCATCACTTCTGTTCTCATCTAATATACAGTAGGAAAAGAACAAAACTTTGTTGTGATGAGAAAAAAAGGTCTGCGTCATTGCTCACTCTGAGTTGCTAATAACTAACTCATTCAAAATCATAGCTTGTAAAACACCAAAAAAATAAACACACACACAAAAACAATGAACAAACAAGTAAATAAATAAACATAAATGTACCGTGTCCCCTTATCTACCTCTAAAATCCATTAATCTGTATGAGTTGAATAGACTTCGCAAAACTGAACTGAAATAAAAGGACGAGTAAAAAAAAAAAAAAATCCAGAAAAAAAAATGGGGGAAAATGTAGCAAAAATGAAGATCATTGATGATTAACTGTCATCTCTGGGGAGAGAACCATTTCGACTCTAAGGGCCAGTTGACAAATCAGAATACGCGACGACAGCTGCCTTATAAACTGTTTTCTCCACAATTTCAAAAATTCAGAGTCAGGGTGTTTTTGAGGCCAAAGTAAGGAAATTTAAAAAAAAAAAAAAAAAAAATTGACAAAGGAAAATTATGCCAGGCCATGTTGTCCTCCGAGAGTACTTTACAGTAGATCTGTCTGGACAATAGCAAACATTTCGCGAAAGCTGAGAATTTTCACAGACCAGCTGCACTTTCATTCAACATCTTCCTGAATGTGATTACATGTATAGATACAACACCTGTGCTTATCTCAGTTCATCTGCACAAGAAGCAATGGTACATAAAAACAAGCGTTTCTTTCCTCACTTCTCAAATCACATGAGAAAGACAGAAAGGAGGGACAGGGCGGAGGGGAACAAGAAATTCTGGAACATATATTCAATTAAAAAACAAATAAAAACAAAAAAAAAAAAAAAGGACGACAATAAAAAAAAAACTATACACTATTGAATGTTGACTTTGGGGGGGGGGGGGGGGGGGGGAGGAGACAAAAAAA
>JBCAUA010024349.1:0-12577 GCA_038406235.1 Peronia verruculata
AGAAAGGAAGGAAGAAAGAAAGAAAGAAAGAAAGAAAGAAAGAAAGAAAGAAAGAAAGAAAGAAAGAAAGAAAGAAAAAAGAAAGAATGAAAGAAAGATCAGGCACTGCTGTTTGACTTTCCAGAATGGTAATATTGCTTATTTCTGCCTATTATCTTTATGTTAAACAGAATATTTTATTGTACGCATCGTTAAGTTCAGACCCGACCGCAGAATGACATTAATAAGTATCAGTTAAGATCTAAATATGAATGTAAAAATACATTTTTTTAACAAAATTATTTTCTGTTCTTCTTCTCTTAAATCTTCTTTATTCTGTAAACACAGGCATAGCGTAATCCATTCAAATATTGAAACATCGGGAGTGCAGGTGTTTTCTCAAGTTTCCGCTTCCGGGCGCGAGATCTGGTTCCTGACAGGAAGGAGTTCATGTCAATCAAACCAGATACCAGCAAAGTATTCATCTGGACTCAGCTCACCAGCTCTGGAATCGGCAAGGACGCTAATAGTCACTCACGACGGAATAAAAGGCAAGACATTATAATGATTAACACTCGCTTAATGTCCAGTTCTTCAGGACGTGCAAGGCTGTTTGATCCGAATTGTACATTCGATAGTATGAGGCGTTCAATGCACGTTTTTTTAAAAGTAATATTCAGTGTAATCAACCAAAGTATCAGCATTGACGTCCGACTGATCCGAGTAAATGTTATTTACAGTCAGAGAGAACATCTTTCTTTTTTTTTTTTTTTTGTAATGTATGCTCGATCGAGTCGATAAGCCATTATCTTTTGCTTTATTTTCTCTGAATGTTTCAATGATTGTGTTAGATTTCAGTCTTGCAAAACGTCCAACAGATGGCGGAGGAGGTGGACATAATGATAAAGCGTCCCACATCCTCATTCGGTAAAAGGAAACAAACAAAGAGAAAGAGTTAGTTCATTGAAGGAAAGAATTTCGAAAAAAAAAAAAAAGAAAGAAAGAATAAATCAGGAAGTAAACAGAAAGGGATACGTCCAGATAGCTGCCAGCGATCACCTCCTATTTCAATAGCGTTTGGCATAGATTCAAAATCGTTTGATTTCTAACCCACTGGAAAGAACACTCACGAACATGCCTATAACAAATCAGTGACGCACAAATTAATTCTTTCTTTCTTTCTTTTTTTCTTTCTTTCTTTCCTTCTTTCTTTCTTTCTTTCTTTCTTTCTTTCATTCTTTCTTTCTTTCCTCTGTCTTTCTTTCTTTCTTTCTTTTTTGTTATTGTTTTGTTTGTTTGTTTGTTTGTTTTTTTTTTTTTGGTTGAATGGACTATAAACTATAAACATATACATGAGAACACACACTACATCTATAGACACCTGCGTTTACATAGCTAGGTATTATACGCCAAATCACTCACATACTATAAAATGCCCCAGATTTCCTAAAGAATTCCTGGAAATAATAGTAGGAGAGGAGGAGATGAGAGAAGGATATCACATACTGCAAATAATAATAATGATAATAATAATAATATAATAATAACAATAGTTGTTGCAGTAGTACTAGCTTGACAGCGGTAATAGTAGTGTTTATTAATGGTTGTAGGAGTAGAGTAGTAGTAATAGTAGTGGCGGTAATAGAAGTAGTAATAATTATAAAAGTAGTAGTAATAATCGCAGTAAGAGGATGATAAGTAGTTGTAATAATAGTAGTAAAAATATCAGTAATACTTGTAGTAGTACGTAGAAGTGGTAATAGTGTAGTCGAGGTGATGGTATTAATAGTAGTAGTAATAGTAGTAGTTGTAGTAGTAGCAGCAGCAGCAGCAGCAGCAGCAGTAGTAGTAGTAGTAGTAGTAGTAGTAGTAGTAGTAGTAGTAGTAGTAGTAGTAGTAATAGCAGCAGCAGCAGCAGCAGCAGTAGTAGTAGTAGTCGCAGTTAGTAGTTACTGGTAATGAAAATGATGTAAGGAATAAATAATAAAAAAACTACGGTAAAGATCCCACGAGAGGGGAAGGGAAATTCCCACAATTTCAATCAAAATTTTTATCCAATTTTTTTTTTCCCGCTTCTACATCCCTTCAAAAAACATGATCTAGATCTATCTTTAATGAACCCAATAACCAAGTTCCTACTACACTGTATCACAGTTCATTTCCGATCGGCGGAGATATTCTAAAGCCAGCACTTTTTTTTTTTAACTAACAGAGTACAGCTATAGATCTAAAAACGTCAAAATGCGTGTAAAACACATTAACCGAACTGAAAGACTTCAATATCTCAACGGCGTGCGCTCTTCGGTCGGCGGAAATTCCCGAGAGAGGCCGATTTTGTTTCTTCTTTGCCAACTCCTAAGAGTGGAGGAACAAAGTGTAGAAAATGCGAGGACCAGAGGTATCTGGGGAACTGTAGCAGAACGGAGGACGTTGTAAAAATCTCCGGATTTAATTTAGTTCTCTGGTTAAAAAAAAAAAAAAACGCGGCCGAGAAGTGTCATTAAAAATAGATGAGGGTTTTTACTTAGGTAGTGGGTATAAGTGGCGGAAAAGGTTTCTTGTCTTAGTCGGCTATATTGTATTCTTTTTTGGAATGTATTTGTATACGTGTTTTTGTGTATGGCTGTAAGTGTGCATGTGTGTCTTTCGCCTGTCGGTCTGTCAAGCTAACAAAAGTCGCAATTATGAATTAGTGTCTAGAGATAGATTGAGAGGCGTTTCGACTTATTTTCCTGAAGAGATAGATGGCTAGATGGATGAAAGGATGGATGGATGAATAAATGGATGGATGGATGGATGGATGGATGGATGGATCGATCGATCGATCGATGGATGGATGAACGTTGGACTGATAAAAAGACGGATGAGTCGATGAAAAGATGTTTGAACAAATGGATGTTGACTAAATATATGAGTGATTGGGCGAGCGGGTGGATAAGAGGGCAGGCAGGATTGACGCAATCGGCAACAGAAGACGAAGTCAAAAGCAAAGAGCACTCTGGTGTACAGAATAGTGTCGCAAAATCCTGGCATTTGTAAATGTTGTTGGAGCTGCGGTAAGAAATACAGCATCTCCAGAATCTCATCAACCTTTGTCCTGCTCTTTCTCTGTCTGTCTGTCTCTCTCTCTCTCTCTCTTTCTCTTTCTCTCGCTCAGTTTCGCTCTCCCTCTCCTTCCCTCCCTCTTCCCTTCACACTCTTAAGTTTCTCATTGTTGCCGTCCTGGCCTCACAAGCCAGGTTCTGAAGCGAAACATCCTCTTACAAAGCTCATCCTTGGACTTGTTATCTCAGAGCACTCACCGGAGTACGCTAACTTTTGCTCCCACACATCCCTTTGAACCTCTTCCTCTCACTCCCCTCCCTTCCCTTTCCTTTTCTTCATCCTATGCCTCCCTCCCCTCTTATTCTCTCCCACTTCTCCATCACTCATTTCTTCCTACTTCCCTGAAATCCCACAATTACGAGACCCCGGGTATCTTCAACCAGACATTAGAGCCAGCTTTTCCCTTCCTAGGACCAGCACTCAGGAAGAAGACAGAAGGAGGAGGAAGAAGAAGAACAAGAAGAAACAAGAAATGGAGAGAGTACCCAAACTCGGCGTGCCATCGATCAGGTCTAGCGTCGGCTGAAGGCTCGTGTAGAAGACACAACGGAGGAAGAGTACTGTGAAGTAGTTGGAGAAAGAGAGGGAGGCTGGTTAAAGACGACAGCGTAGGTGATTTTAATGTAATTTTTCGAGCCGATGTCGCAAGAAGATGGTGCCGAGGTCTGTGTTTTGTAGTCGTTACATTAAGGCGAGGCAAGAGAAAGAAGAGTTAATGGTCTCTGGTGTCCTTCTACCAAATTTAGAAGTACGGACCTGCCCCGGTCATTTGTCTCCTTTTTTCTCGTTGTTGGTGCTGAAATTTCGGAACCTATCTAGTCTTTATTGTGTATCCATGTTACAACTTTGATTTCACTACCTTTGTGTACATACAGCTATCTGCTATATGTACTTAAGCCACTTAGTTTCAAAATTACTTGCCAATAAAATTAACTCATTTACAGCTCTGTCTTCTGTGCATTTATTTCCTTTTAAAATATCAGATTTTCACATGATTTATCGGGGCAGAGGTTAACATATTTCCCCATTACATTCCTGTAGCTATTTACCAGCATGGGATTTTCTTACTTAACTTCTTACACCCACGAAATTATACCAGAGGATGACTGTGTGCGTCTTTGCTATGTGGCCATTTCGTGTCAAGTACATCCATGCTGTTGCTGTTTGTGATTTCAAACTGTAGAGAACTGATTTCTTGTGCATGGGTAAAGTGAGTGAGTGAATACTGAAGGATGACTGTTTGATTGATATGAAATACCAAAACCGGTATCATTCAGATCAGTTTCTCATTTAAGGAGGGAGGAAAGCAGATAATCTTGTGAAAGCAAAGATAAAAAAAAAAAATAATAATAAAGCTGATGAATGGGATTTGCTTGATCTCGAATCCATTGGTCACTTTCACTGATTCCTTGACGTGTCTTATACAGCATAAACACTCACAATCCCCCCCCCCCTCCCCCTAGTAATATCAGACTACTGACAGCGCCTATCGTCCAGACAGCGGATATTTGTATCTGTCTCCCAGTGCCTATGACTTACGTTGATTAACCTTTCCTTCACCTCGGATAGCTCGACCTCGGCGGGGCTAATCATCAATATTTCACGTGCTGTTATGCCGAGGGGTGCTCACGTTTCAAATGCTCATTTATCAGCTGGGAAGTCTGTGGCATAGGGACCTGACGTGTGGTTTAAAGGACACGGGGTGAGGGCAACGGGTGGACAGGGAAAGAGGGAGGAATAAACTACATCTATCATCTGTGAGTTGCCGGAGGTACAGGTATTTCTTTTAGAGTGAACTAAGAAGATCCTGGGTTTCTTGTACATCAGATGGAAGGAATTCTTTTTCTGAGTAAGTCGTAAGGTCGTAACGATCTTAAAAGATCAGCTTTGATGAGAGAGAGAGTAAAAATGATAGTAATCCTTGTCTCTTTTTTCTATATTAACCTAATAATGACAATAAAGATCTATGAGAAAAAGGAGGGTGAGGGCACAGTGACTGATGATGATGATGGTGATGTGATAATGATAATCCTGTGTTTCTGGTAAATGTGATGATGATGATGATGATGATGACCACAATGATGACAATGACGACGATCATGATAATGATGATCCATTAATTCCAACAATGATATGAACAAAAAGATACAGTATGATGGCAAAACTCAAAGAAATCAAATTTTACTATGACACGTTGTTCGTCTGATTAATGGGTTCCTCAGCCTGAAATCAACACTGTGTACTATCATTAATAATGATGAAAATGATGAATGTATAGAACATGTTCAGAATACTTATAATTGTGTACATCATGACTATAACCAAAGGTTAGATCTGTTCTGTTCGACTCTTACCTTTCATCTGGAAAAAGCTCATGTTCTGTATGGCGTGGATGGCCGGCGTGTTGTCCAAGGTCAGCTCGAACTCCGGACTGACCCGTGGCGCCAGCTCCATCTCTTTGTTGAAGTTTTGGTCAGCGGTGGCCACTCGGCTTATCAAGCCCGAGGACACCTGTAAAGAGACAAAGACAGAACATTAGTATGAGTAAAGTCAGGACAGTAAGTATAAGAAGAGGTTTCGCAGTGTTTATCACAAAGGGCTTGGCATTCAGCACATTATGAAAAGATGATATAAGATGCGATAATGTAAAAAAGATAAAGTAAAATAAGATAAGATAAGGTGAAGGTAAGGTAAGGTAAAGGTAAGGTAAGGTTAAGGTAAAGTATGTTAGGGAAAAATAAGATAAAATAGAGATAAGATAAGATCAGATAGGATAACTTGTGTTTGTTTGCTTGTTTGTTTATTTGTTTGTCTGTGTTGGGATCTCAGCAGGGTCACGGCTATATTGAGCCATAGATACGTTAAGATACGTTTACACCTCAAAAAGACTGATCAAGTATACATATAATACTATATTATCTGTTGTAAGAAAGGGCGGCTATAAAGTAACATGTGGCTGCCTGTGAGGATCGCCACATACCTACCAAGTGGTAACTTTTATTTGTTCTAAACAGGTCTTTACAATTCTATCAACTGTCAACGAACGATCTTTTAAAGGACGAGTGAAGTTTATCTCATCTACCTTTTTGCCGTATTTTATTTACTGAAGCGATACACAGTGCGCGAGCATTAAATTTTCATATCCTTTTTTTTTTTTTTTTGTCTTCAATATCACCTCCACAAGTTAAAAGAAGAACGAACAACAACGAAAAACAAAACAAAACAAAACAAAAACCGACAAACACACACTCATACCGGCAAGGACAGGCGAGGAAATGGGATAGACTACAATATTTATGCTACCATAGAAAAAGTCCGGAAGGAAGGATTAGGTGTGATTAAAAAATAGATGGCCTTCAAGGCGAAAGAGAGGGGGTAGCATACAGAAGGTTCGAAAGCACCAGGGAGACACACTGGCATTCCGACAGAAATGTAGCGGAAGAGAACGTCAGTTTTGGATCTAATAGAGAGGGCTGACAAAGAGGGTAATAATCGTATGGGCGGACCAAAACGAAAAAATGAATAACCTGTGTGTAAAAGAAAAGGGGGGGGGGGGATAAAATGACGATCATGAATCTGTCATAAATCAGTTTCAAACATATTACCACCTCGGACTGGAGGGTTAATTTTCTTTCGCCTGACCCAGAGACCTAGAGCACCAATGAACGTGCCTCAGTAAATAGACTACCATAATGGGTCTCTCCTCCTTATCATGCTACCCGTCATCCGCCATACATCACCATGCCACCCGTCATCCATCATATATCACGGCGGCGGCCTGTTGACGACACTCATCAGTGCCGGCCCGTCCAGAATCTTAGAGTAGAGACTGACCCATTTAATACTCGCGTGAGCGCAATACCGAGTGGTCAAAGACAACAGTAATGAGTAATAAAGAGTGAAAGAAAAAGCAAGAGAATGAGCGGAAAGGGGATCTACAGGACGGAAGGAGGAAGAAGAGGAGAGAGAGAGAACAAGATGGACAAACAACAGCCAAGAAAAAAATATCAGTAAAACAGGACAAAGACGCTAGATACACCTCCCCCCCCCCCCCCTCCCCGGGAAGAAAAACTATAAGAAATGAAGAATGACGTACTGATCGAAAAAACGCTGGAGACAGAGGGAGACGTCGGAGGCGTGAGCGCAAAATCATTGTCAGAGTAGGAGAAAGAGAAAGACAGAAAGAGGAGATGAGAGAGAAACAGACTAGAGAGAGAGAAGCAGACAGATAAAAGAGAATAACCATGGAACAAAAAAAAACCCCAGTAATGTGATCTTGTACAAAACCGGACGTCCAAATTCCATGGAAAGACTGGTGATTTTTTTTTTTTTTAAACTCAAAGCAAAACAAGAAAGGCTGGCCTCCTATTCTATGAGAATAGAAATAACCTACAAAGGACAAACTTCGCAGTCTGATATTGGGTTCAATTAAAAAGAAAAAAGTAAAATGGCAAAATAATATGATAATACAGTTAAAGAACCTATTTTATAAGACAATCACTTTGCATTTTATTGAGAGGGCTAAGGACTATTGCCTCTAGGAGATATCTCCAAATAAAAGATTACAGAACCTGATTTCTTTGAGGGATTACTCGTACAGATGGCTAAGAAGAAACATGGATCTACTCTAGGGCAAAGTCGGGGAGGAGGGAAGTAAAAGGATATTCCCACACAGAGTGCATAACAAAATAAAACAAAACTATACCCTCCTTATATTAAGCAAATTAAAAACACAAAAACAAAGTAGAGGACTGAATCCTGCGAAGAAGATAAAAACAAAGGAGAGACAGAGATAGAATGAGAGAGAAAGGGGGGAGGGGGAGGGCGACTGTATTCCCACAGAAGGATCAAAGCGTATTCTCTCAAAAGGGATCAATGAAAATGCGTATTCCCTCAGAAAGAAATGAAAAAGAAAATTGTTTCCCACAAATGAAATTATGAGAAAGAGCACTCCCTCAAAGGGAATTAGAAAGGAGGTGTATTACCTCAAAACGAAAACAAGAAATAAAGAGAGAGAGAGAGAGAGAAAGAGAGAGAGAGAGAGAGAGAAGGGTACGGGAGAAGGGGGGGGGGGAGAGTATAATGACACTATTCTTCTTCTTTTTTTTTTTTTTCGGGCGAATTGAAACAGAAAGGGCATCTCCTCCGAAAGATTAAAGAACACAAAGTATATAATTCACTGAGAACGAATAGAAAAATGAGTATTCTATCGAGAGGACCAACGACTACTGCCTCAAAGGATTTAAAAGTTATTTTGAACTGAACTAAAGAAAACCGGTATTTTCCGTTCCCACATCACAGAAAAAGAGCATTTTCTCGAAATAAATCAAGGAAAACGAATAATCCCTCCATAAACATCGAAGAACATCTGTATAATCCCTGAGACATATAGTGATATACAGAGAAAAAAGCTTGTTCTCAAAAACAGAATTCCTCTAAGGAAATCAGATAAAAAGCATATTCCCCCAGACGAAATCAAAGCGGAGTACACTCCCTTAAAAGGAAACAAGCGCACTAGTATATTCCCTCCAAGGCATAGAAGAAAAGTGGGCATTCCCGCCCCCAGAATTTGCTTGATCAGATAAGTGTCTTTAGATTTTTTCCTGGTGAGCGGTTTCCCCGAGCTAGCTTGCCTAAAACGCATTGCCTCATAATGAAGTCTTTGCGGACGTATTGCGGCAGATGGGGTGTGAGCGACCGTCTGGCTAAGGATCAGAGCCAGGACTGATAGACAGTGACTGAGGAGAAAGTAATGGGAGATGAGAGAGAGAGAAAGAGAGAGAGAGTCAGAGACAGAAAGGGACGGAGAAGAGAGGAAGAGACACTAGAGAGAAGGAGAGAGAGAGTGGGAGAGAGGGAGCAAAATCGCAACGAAGTACATTGGGAGTAAGAATGAAAGTATGAAATGACATGAAGTTTCTTAGGTCAACAAGATACGCCAGGAGCAGATAGAGAGGAAAAGATAGAGAGAAGCAAGAGGTATGAGGACAGAGGATAAGAGAAAGGGCAACCGTAGAATGTACAAGTCTGGAGTATGAAGTAAAATGAAGTAAAATGTTATGGACCAATAAGACAAGGAAAAGGATAAAAGGAATACACAGAGAGAGAGAGAGAGAGAGAGAGAGAAAGGGAATGGGGGAGAGATTGAAGAGGAAAGAATGAATAATCATTAGATAAAAAAGGAAAATTGAAAGATAACTAAAAATTTCCAAGATAATTGAGACAACCAGAAAAAGACGGAGAAAAGGAGGGGGTGGGGGTGGTGGGAGGTGGTGAAGGGAGAAAATAAGAGAATGGATAGCGAGGATGGGGAAGAGACGCAAGAGAGACGGAGAAAGAAAGAAGGGAAATAGAACAAAGCAGTAAGGCAAGAGAGATAATAAGAGATGAAAATAGTTGAGCAGCTTGGAGAAAAGACAGACAGGAAGAGGAACAAAAACTAGAATATGTGACAACCCCTCTCTCCCCCCCCCCCCTCCCCCCATGGCAACAAATGAGAGTCATAGAAAAAGAGACCTGAAACACAAGAGACACAGAATGTGAAAGATTGGGATGAGGACAAACAAACAATCAGACACAGAGACAAACGGATTAACATTATGAAGGATAACTGTTACCACTACTACCTTTTTTTTTTTTTTTTAAGTTTCATTGCAAGCTAGGAACAAACGATGGAAAAATGGAGGACAAAATGAACAATACGACATTGAATAGGACTCATACATCACGATCTGAACAGTGCGAGTCTTGAAATGCGCGGGCGGAAATAGATTATCTAGGTCATGAAATTCGAGCTTTCTCGAGTATCCCGGCTCTGTAATATTAATGGGTGACACGGACCACAAACCTCAGTGTTTGGCCTGACGGGACCGGATATAGCGGAAATCACAGGCATCGGAAGATCTAGGTCAAATAATTAGGTCTTAAGACTAGTTAGGAATCTGAACGTGGGGCCCGGGAATAGAGACTAGTACAAAAACAATTGATCAACACATACACTTTATTTATTTATTCATTATTATTATTATTATTATTTGTAACAGGTTGTATTTCGTTGCGAAGAAGCCAAATCTTTCTCTAAGAAGGAAAGTCACATTTTTTGGAGGAAAAAAAAATGGGACAAGTTTGCATAACTAAAGGAGTAAGCTTAAAAGAAGAAGAAGAGGAAAGAGAGCAAGAAAGAAAGAGAGGAAGAAAGAAAGAAAGAAGAAAGAAAGAAAGAAAGAAAGAAAGAAAGGAAGAAAGAAAGAGAAAGAAAGAAAGAAAGAAAGAAAGAAAAGAAAGAAAGAAAAAAAGAAAGAAAGAAAGAAAGAAACCCCTGTTTCAGGTTGGCTGAAGACATGTAAACCAAAAGGATCTGAATTACATCATTTGACTCGGCGAGTATTCAAACGTGATTCGACTGTTTCTCATCATGCCTTAACCAAGAATACAGATATTTTTCAATGTAAACAGTTTCGGCGTGAGGTATATATTTCTACAAATATATCAAAAAAGAGAATGCATTTTTCGGAAAACCATTTTGGAAAGAGTCACGTAGCGGGGCACCACATAATGAGGGTGATGATATCGTAACGACCTCTTATACTGGGTCTTCCTGACTTAAAGGCAGCAAGGGTATCAGTGTGAAGTTGGAAGTTTGGAAAAAGAACAGAGAGTGGCTGAATAAACGGAACAGTTCAGAGCCAGAATAAGTGTCTGACGGTTCACATTGATTTCAGCATCGGAGAACGTCCAGTGACCTACCCAGTTATTCACTTAACTGGTCGTCAAACAGATCTTCTGTCTCCAAACGTCTTCCAACAGGGAAAGGTCAGTCTCAATAGATGTCCTCTAGTTGATAGATAGGTGACCCGTTTCAAAAGGATTTTCTTTGTGGCTTTTCTTGGAAACCGCCATGTTTTCCTTACCTCATCTCGTTTCTACCCTCCTTTTTTCCCTCTAACTCATCCATTCTTCAAACTCCTCATCCTCCCCCCCCCCACCCCTGCATTTCCGAACCAGTCAGAGTATAATCTGCTCTCGCACAGACCTTTTCTCAAGGTTTCAGTTAGATCTAGTAGTTCTCTCTAAACAGTTATATTTTTTCTTTCTCCTTCCACTTCTCTTTTTTCTTCTTCTCTTCTTCCTTCGTTTCTTTCTCTCCTTACTCATTCCCTCCTTCTTTCTCTCTCTCCCTCTCTTTCAGGTTAACCATCGTGGGGCTGTCTCTCAACCGATCTCGATGATTTTATTGAAATGTCAGTATTATTAATTTTACGAACGTACTTTTTTTTTCCCTCCTTCCTGTTCTTTCTCCTCTCTCTCTTTCTCTCTCTCTCTCTCTCACTCTTTTTCTCACTTTCTCAGATTACGAACCATCTGATCTAAGTTCTGTTAAAGACTCCATTTAAAACCCCTTTGTTATTTATACTTCAGACACACTGCTGTTTCAACCTCCTTAAGTCTGTACCACCCCTCTCATTTCCCTCTTATTACCCGGCCCCTCTCTGTGTCGGTATCTCTTTTTATTATACTCCTCTATGTGATCCCTAATCTGAGTACACATTTCGCTCGTTTTCCCAAGAGATCTGTCTGTCTGTCTGTCTGTCTGTCTGTCTGTCTGTCTGTCTGTCTGTCTATCTATCTATCTATCTATCTATCTATCTATCTATCTATCTATCTATCTATCTATCTATCCTACCATAGTTTTTTTCTGCTCTGCCAAATACTATTAACCTCTTTCAAATACCTCTGTTCTTTTCGCTTTGGGTGATCTTTTTCTCTCTCTTAAAGACACACACAGTAATATAACACACACACGCACACTCACACACACTCTTATCCTGATAGGTAGCCCAGCATTTCCGCTCTGGCACAGAGAGGTATTGACAGGACCCCGGGTGTCCACTGGTCACTTTAGTCGCCTCTCTGAACTCCGGAAATCTTGGAAAAACCGAGGCTAGGTCAGTGCTTAGCTGTTGTTCTCCTTGTGTCGGCTGGGATTTGAACGTATTATGTAGCAGTAGAGAGTGAAAGGCTGAGGGGGAAGAACGGTATGGAATTTTTTTATTTTTTTTAAACAAAATTTCAATCTTTCTTTTTACTTGTTTGTTCTCTTTGTTATGTATAATATATCCCTTCAATCCTGAGAGGGTAGGATTACCTCTCCTGGTTCTTATGAAAGTGATTGTTTTTACGTGTGTGTAATAATGTGGAAATTGAGATTTTTTCTCCATACACAATTTATCCGACTTTTAACTCCCATAGATGCTTTACGTGACCTAACCTATACTTCAACGGCAATGTGTATGTGTGGGTATGTATGGGTTGGGGGGTGGGGGGAAGAGTAGGTGATGTGATTATTATATGAAATGAATGGGCAAATTTTTGTAGCGTGCACATGCGTGTGTGTCTGAGTGTCTGTGTGCGTGCGTGTGTGTGTGTTGTGTGTGTGTGTGTGTGTGGTGTGGTGGTGGTGGTGGTGTTGTGTTTGTGTGCGTGTATATATATA
>JBCAUA010024360.1:0-12577 GCA_038406235.1 Peronia verruculata
AAAATTTCTAGCATGAAAACAGTAGGTTTTTTAAAAAGTGTCTTACTCTTAGACAGTCGGAGATAAAAGAGGGGGGGGGGGATTTTTATTTATTTATTAATTATTATTATTTTTTTGTGTGTGTGTGTGATAACACTTTGATATGTTTGATATCCTTGATTTATACTTTAACAGATTGCATGATGTCTTCAACTTGCAGTTTCTTTCAGTTACTCTCATTTCATACGTTGATTCAAATTTGTTCCTTTGATATTGTTTGTTGTAGTTCATTTTTAAAAAATCATGGCCTCGGTTCACAACTGTTCCATCTTTCTTTTTTATATAATCATGAGAGACCATGCTCTGAGGTTCTAATTCTGCATGTAGTAGAGGATCCACAGTGATCACAAACATAATGTAGTATGTCTTTCCTAGCCCAGGTGCATTCTCAACTTATGTTAGGAAATGCAGTATATGTTGAGTATGACCTATAGAATGTATTTATTGCTGATTTTCTGGGAAATGAATATAGCACTTGTAAATTGAAGTGACATAATGGGAAACAGGATATGGTATAGATCACTTCATAAATTTTTAAAAAGAGGATGACTCACTGACAATTTATGTTTGCTAAAGCATTTATTATTTATACATTTCACAGATTGCTCTACGTGCTTGCCTTCAACCCTCACTTTATGAAAAACTTATGGGAGATCTGCTGTGCTGTGTCTGTGCCCACTGTCACAGGGTGAGTTGATGCTGGGAAATGACAGGCAATTTTTCCATCCTATCTCCTATCAGCTGACAGACCCTTGGAGACTTAACTCATTCATGACCCTTGTGACGACCAGTGATCAGCATTTATATCCAGTGCTATGAAAGTGCCACGCTGTTACTTTGATGAACGGTGCTCATTATGTATTCTCTCTGTGATGCTAAGTACAGGAGATTATCAGTATGAAACAGTGTGCACTAGAGAATAAACTGACCTTGTGTCCCGAAAGGGTTAAAAGTTATGGACTATTAGATGCTAACATCAGTGGCAAGAACTGCAGGAGGTGGTCAGACTTAGTCAAGATTGAGAGTGCTGGAGGCAACTTTGTGAGGATATCATGTGCAGCGGCCAACACTGTTCCCGGTGATGCCGACAGATACAGATAACCATCATGACATCTGTGATGCCTGACAAACAGCTATTATTTAAAAATGAACACAGGAGACTGAGCATGACCATCAGTTCTCTCCAGGAAACACAACTGGCACTCTGGCTCACTGTGTGTGATAAATTTTTCACTTTCATCTTTGAAAATTCAGATGACATGTTCTTTGTAAACAGATTACTTTGTGAGGATGTTTTTTGGGCTATTCAGACTGTCATGACATTTCAACCCATATCATACATGAAAATAAAATGTGGCTGAACATTAATAAAACCCATTTTTCAGGTAACACATTTAGGACTTTCTAATGCTGTGAGTGACTATGACAGGGATCAGTACAGAATTTCAACAAGTTGTTTTCAGTCTTTATTTTATTTGATAAAATATGACAGTGTTCTTCTTCTTGTTTTTTTTTTGTAATATTTATGTTTTTTCCCCCCAAAATTCAGATTTTGCAGTTGGTGCTCCTTATGAAGGTAAAGGTGCTGTATACATATACCATGGATCAGATGATAAAGCTGGATTCAAAGAAAAGTTTGCCCAGGTAAGGTTTCCAGCAACTTCTTTTATTTTGGTGTTTATTAGATAGGATGCTGCATGATTGTAATGGGTATTTCGGTGACAAAAAGTTCATTAGAAGAAGACACTTTCCACTAAAATTATGTTAAATGGAATGGAAGAAAAAAAAATCCTTTTATTTTGTGTCACTCAAAAGATTGATCACCGAAAAAAAAAAAATTGATAGTATCATATCAATAAGAAGAACACATTCTCTTAACATATTTTTGAGGTAATTTTTTCCATGATGCATATTTCAGTGATCTCCCACTGGGGACATCTTAATGTGCATTTACTGTGAAAAGCTGCTGCTGCTTTTCCTTTCCTTTCCTTTTTTTTTTTTTTTAATGTGCAACTTTTTTTTTTTTTTAAATGATCAGAAATATCAGAGTTATGGGAAGCATTTTTTTCTTAGTTTCATGTTCTTTCTCTGCTCAGTAAAGAAAAAAAAAAAATGCTGTATGCATTGCCATCACTTTGCATTTGTTCAGGCAGGATCGAAAATTTTCTAGAAACAGTTTATCTTGTTATAGTTGAATGAAACTATCTGAAATTTGATAGGTGTGTGACATCTGTTCTCAATACAATTCATCAAAAATAGTGAGAGAATTTGTGTAAATTTTGGCACACCATCTTGTGAAAAAGGTACAGTCCAAAATTTTTTTTGTTCCTTTCTTTGGTATACTACATGTTTAAGTTCAGCTTTGAACTCATGGAAGTCAAAGATACATGGACACTTTCATTTTCTACACTTTACAAAAGCACTGGAAGTTGCTACTGCATTGAGACAGATGAATTTTACTGACAGATCATTTGATAACTTTCTCAGTTATTGGGATCTTTATATACTGTAATATATTACCACTGATTCTAGTGGAATAAATCATATTTTTTTTTTTCCACTTCAGAGGATTGAGGCATCTGATCTACCAGTTCCAGATCTAATGTCATTTGGCTATTCCCTGTCTGGTGGTATGGACTTGGATGAGAATGGCTACCCAGACTTGCTTGTTGGGGCCTATGAATCTGATGCTGTTGCTCTGATAAGATCCAGACCTGTCATTAAAATTATCCCCAATTTCAGTGTTTCACCTCAACAGGTGGACTTGGATGGAACACCATTATGTAATTTGAAAGGAGTGAGACCTGAAAATAAAAACAGGTTGTGTGTGGAAGTGAAGATGTGTCTGTCATTTACTACTACACCAGCAAGCAGGTAAGAATGAGTAAATTTCGGCAGCCCTTAGCTTTCATCTCCCAGAATTGTTTCTGTTCTCCTTTGGATTAAACAGGCATTGCACACATTTATTTTTTTAAAAAAATGTTTATTGTATTATTATTTTTTTATTTTTTTCCTTGAGTCTTTCAGTCCTAAGAAAGGAGGATTATCTCGGCTTTAGAAATTGCCAATTTTTGCTGAGAAAATTTTGTGGGTAGGAATTTGGAATTTGGAAATTTTGCTCGGACAGCAGCATTCAGCCTACTCCCAGTCTCTTCCATCAATTTTGAACTGCCAAGGGTTCTTTAACGTGCATAGTGTACACACAGGATCTCCGAAATATATTCACCCTTATCTGAGAAGGCTAGACATCAGACTTCCTTACCCAGAAGAAGCCAGGGAACCGTTGAGTCACTGAAAAAAATGCTTGTTTTCGATCTTTGTGTCCTGTCATCCCCGAGCCACTGTGCCCCCCTATTGCACACATAAAACAAATGTGAGGCTATGAGTTTTTCTGTCCTTTGATTACACACATCACACCATTTATTTCATTGATGTGTTCCTGTTTCTTACACACAAGCTCAAATTTATTTATTTATGTCTTGTGCTAGGTACACATTTATTTCTCCTGTGATCAAGAAAAAAGAAAATGTCAGTAAAACAGTGTTGTGATATTACCTTGTGTTACAGTCTCATGTATGTTCTGAGTTCTGTTAGGTTGATTTATAGAAATGTGTGACCCAGGGCAACCACTTCATGATTAACAGTATCATGAGAGAAGGTAAAGAAAACATTACGTTTTTGCTTCAATTCTGGAGTTAATTTTAAAAACACATTATTTTGTTGTTTTGTTTGTTAGATTTCTTTCAACCCATAAAGGAGTTCAGTCAGAGAAGATCAAGTATTGTTGTTTGCACCAGACTTGAATACTTTGGAATATGGAAATTTTTTGTTTCTTTTTGTTGGTTTGTTTGTTTGTTTGTTTTTTATCTCCAGTTCTTTGTTTTGTCTTTGTTTCATGAACGGAAGCATGAGCAACATTCACATTGTCTTTTTTTTGCTGTGTGATCTCGAGGAGCTGAAGTTCCTGATTGTCTCAAATGCCAGGACCTTGTCAGAGGCCAAGAAATGGTTCACATAATTTTGCTGTTTACCAGTTCTGTTTTTGAAACACTAGCATTTCAGCCAGATCCCCTTTCAGAACAGTGTGTGAGTATTTTAAGCACGCAGTCTGTTATTATAATGGTAACTGGATAAAGAAGTAGTCTGATTATCATTCCACAGCATTCAGGTGATGCCTGAAGTGGTCTACCGTCTGGAGGCTGAACCACAAAGAAAGGTCGCAAGGGTAGAGCTTCAAGACTCCATGGAAAGCACTAACAAAATTGTGGAAGGCAAAGAGGTCACCCTGAAAGCTAATGAGGAAGTGTGTGTCAGTGAAATTGCTTTTATGAAGGTAAAATAATTAATTTTTGTTTATGGACAAAAATAAAATGCAATACATATCCCTGAATGTTTGCTTGTCTCTCACATCCCATGGTTTATAGCCTATTATAGTTTGCATGGTCAGAGAGCCATTCGTCATTATATATTTGAGAGAAGTCTGTTGTTATGTATGCTGGCAGATAGTGTGAGAAAAAAGAAAAGAGAGAAAGAGAAGGAGACAAGGGAAGAAAGAGAGAAAGTGAAATAGTTGCACGAGATCAGTTTTGATATCAACAATTTTTATGGTGCCAAAGTATCATGTTTTGTCAATAGGGCCAGTTTGATGATAAATTGAATCCAGTGGAATTCCAGTTCAGCTTTGGACTAAGCACAGATTCCAAAGATCCAGATGTTTATCCAGAAAGTGCTAGCCAGGATGTCAACCTCTTCCCTGTCCTGGACACAGCAGGCTCAGGGGATGACCAGGCAAATGCTGTTTCTGTTAAGGTAAATGATAATGCCCAGAATTTTTAAAAGAGAGGGGGGGTCATAATCACAACTTTCACATTTGTTGCTTGCCAGTTCATGTGTATTTATTATTTGTTATTGTCAGTACGTACAGGAGCTATGGATGTTTTGAAATCAAAAGTTGACATTTTTGAATTAGTGACTTGTGACATAGGATAGTCAGTATACGTTGACTGCATCCTGGATGACACAGAGAGGAGGGAGCATACAATTTAAAAGTTTTAGTACAGTTTTTAAGACAGTACTAAGGCATCTAGCGACAGGGTCATGAATTTTTTTTTTTTTTTTTGTGTGTAGATCAAAATTTTGACTAGTTTTGAAGACAACAAACATTTATCTAAAAAGTGAAAGGACTTTTGGATTTTCCGTAGCTACAGACAATTTTTTTTTTTTTTTTGGTTCCTGTCATCTTAGTATCAAGCAGCTATTCAGAGTCACTGGCCTATTAACTGTGAGTTTAGTTGTTGCGCATTTTTAGTTGTTTGTTTGTTGTTGTTTTTTTTAGCAACTTTTCTTTTCACGTTTATTTGTTCATTGTATTTTACAGTTAGATTTCGTGAAAGAGTGTGGGTCAGATAATATATGCAAGAGCAACTTACAGTTCACTGCTGTTCTGAAGGATCTTAAAAGGTAATGTCGTTGCCAGTGTTGTTGTCTGATTGTTTCAAACTATAGGGCACTTTTTTATTTCTACATCAATTTCCAAAGATCATTGAGTAAAACCGCCATCAAAAGCTTATATTTTTTATTTAGAATACCACTTTCAGGTAATCAAATAATATTTCTCACATTTTTCCTACTCAGAAAATAAAAAAGATCAAGAACATATTTTTTTAGAAAGTAAATACACAAGATAGATTTTGCAGAATCATAATATTTGCTTACAAGAAGTTTTGAAAGTGGTGGGGCTTGAGATTGACAAGAAGATGCCATCAATAAGTCAGTTTTATGAACTGACGCATCGGAATGGATCCTGTTTTGACAAATATTTCTGTTATACAGATTACTATACGATTTGTTTAGTCACAATAGAACTTAACGAAATCCTGATCCTGGATCAAGTGGGTGATGCTTTACAGAAGTTTTTCATGAAGATGAAATGATTGCAGATTTTTATATGTGAATAATATTGTTGAATCCTTTCCCAGAGAGGAAGGAGTGTATCAGATGGTTGTGAGTCAAGAGAATTTCCTGGATGTGGAGATGAGAGTGACCAATTTAGCAGAAGCAGCTTATCTGACCCGCATCTATGTCCAAAAGCCTGAAATTGTAACTTATCTGGGCACAGATTCACAGGTATGTGAGGTCAAATCCAATGTCGTTTATGATTTAAACATATACCAGTTTAAGTATAGTCGTATTTTCATTAATTGTGACATAGTAGTGAATAAATAAAATTAAGAGGAAAGTATTGTTTTCTTAGTCAGGTGTGATTTGTGCTTGTATGCATATTTGTTACTGTTGACATCCTCCAGTCAAGGAGATTTTTAGATCTGTGAAACTAAGGGAACCTTTTTTTCTTCTTGGCTATTGCAAGCAAAGAGATTATTGTATTGTGCATAAAATACCTAGAATTAAATAATCATTAAGCTTTGAGATTGGTCTATGGTAGGATTTGTATTTATTTTCTGCAAGTAAAAAAGAGATGTGATGCAATGTTTGGTCAGTGTCTGTACCACATTCGAGTTATGTCATAGTCATCCCCATGCATAAGTGAGTGAATGTAGCAGCCTGAAGGTAGTCTCAGTCCATATATTATCAGTTCTCTAGAGCAATTTTGTCACAGTTCTTGATTTTTATTTTGGTAATTGCTGTGTCATCTTCCAAAATCCTTTCATTAGTTCAGATTTGTCAGATATAATGTTAGATTTGTAAAAATAATGTGATCTCTTTGAAAAGGCAATCCATGTAAATAATGTCACAGATGAAATGAAGGCTCTGGCTGAAAATTTTCTGCGCTGCATTTTGTTTCATCAGGTTTGCAAAATAATTATAATTATCTCATGTGATATTATGTGAAATCTGTTAAGAAAAAATATTTCAAATATGGATTTTATAAAAAACTTTCTTCTGGGCATTTTTGTTTATCTTCTGCTTTTCATTTGTTGTGCCATTAAGTCTTTTTTGAGTAATGGCCTTTTTTTAATGGTAGTGCATTGTCATAAATCTTTTGCAGGATCTGGTCACTTGCCAGGGGGTAAAAGATGATGTCACACTGATTGTGTGTGATCAGATTGGAAACCCTTTCCGCCCAAATGAAACAGTCTATTTTGTCCTCAAGCTCAATGTTCCTCGATCAATGGCAGAAACTGGAGAACTTTACAATGTGACAGTATGGGTTAACACGTAAGTATTTCCCTTACTTATGAAGGTTTGGGTCTTTTTCAGCAGTTTTCAGGTCATTTATTCTGACTTGGAACTCATAATTTGTCAGTGAAATTGGTCATTTGTTAGATATTATTACACTGGCTGCTGCAAGGTTGTCAACCGTCTCAGAAAATCTAGGGTTCTCCTGGATTTCAAAAGTAATCCAGGGACCTCCAGAAATGTGCTGAGAATCCTGGATTTCAAGGAAAATTAGTAATAATAATAGTGATACGGGAGAAAAACATTGAATTAGCAATACTTACAATACTTTCGATCTGTCACCAGTATAAAATTTCAGAATATAAATCTATGCTTCTGATCATGGATAGAATTACAATCTTTGAACCTTTATGAGTTAACTTTCAGATGAGTCAATCTTTTTTCTTGGAACGGGTCCCGGCGCTTCTTTACTTTACTAAAAAAAATCAGACTGATGAATCGATGTTGACTCACCCGTATTCACTAATGAGTCGATCTTTTTCTCCTGTTCCCACCCTTATAAGATCCAAGGAAAAAGCAGTGCTCGAGTTGATGTAACCATTTTCAGCTTGGCTGACACTTCATCTCAACACATTTTATCCTCCTCCCATCACGCGACAGCACAACTATAGGTTAACTTGAACTATCAAACTGATTCACTAAACAGGACTAAACCCTCCCTCAGACTATGTGATGAGAGGCCAACCAGCCATTGTCTCCCCCTCCTTTTCACACCTCATCCATGATCTTCCCCGTCTAGCCGCAGATGTTTCGAACTCACACTGTACACCCCCTCTCCGCTGCGAAAGTGTCATGCAAATTTGCATAAGGGGGGTAGGAAATGTAATGTTGGTAAGCGTCTTTGATGTGGGGAATTCTCCAGCTGCACCATGGTTCACACGTGGCCGTTACCCTGAGAAAATCCCGGGGAATCAGCCATTATTCTTCTCATCACGGGGAACTTGCTCGTTAAAACAAAAATCCCCCCCCAGTTTTTACTCATAATTGGGCCGATTAGACCTAGACACTTTTTCACTAAGCTGTTGTGGTCATAATGAGATCAGTGAGGTAGATCTACTGCATCCTCCTCACCCCGCCCGCAGATAGATTCATCGCATGTAATGTTTCTCATCTTCAAAGAGGCCTAGTATAGAGGTAATAGACTAATACATGTACAGCGTTTTCATAGCATGAAGAGATGGAAGGAGTACAGGAGGGTGAGGAAGCTGTGTGCGACAATTGTGTTGTGTTGAAAATGAATGTTCAGGAGCCAGGGTTGGGAGCAGTGGACATCATCAGTTTACATGACAGTGAAACTTAAATGGCCGATGACAATGGGCGCCGATAATAATACATTTGGTACATTAAATTCAACCAAAAGCTAGGTCGATCTCACAGAAAATGAAAGGAGGAGATGAAATTTGATGCTCGATGAAAGAATGCATAAGGGGAACTAACCATTATAATGCCCGACAATATGTCATTCCAAAGAAGTGGTGCGTACTTTTAATTTTGTGGTCTTTAGTGATATACGAGTGAGTCGAACTACGGATGAGTCGATCGTATTTTTCATCCCCAACCAGCATCGACCTTTTTCTGCGACTAGATGTGCCGTAAACTGTTCTCAGTCACAATTAGCACTTTTGCAGCAATGATTCATGCACATGACTGAGGCCTCAAACTAGAACAGTAGCCTTAGTTCTAATGTTACTGCCGATGACTCCCATTTCAGTTGACCTGCAGTGATGAGGGTCACGTCAAACGTCTTGCTCGTGTTTTTCTGTCTAGTGCCATGAGCAGTGACTGGGCCTCCAATCCTCTCTGGTTTTCTCTACACTGTGTTGTGGTGAAAAATGGAGGGGCAGGGTGGGGCAAATGGGGTCCAGCCCAGTCCCAATATGAATGAAAAAGCAAAACCCAGTTAGATGACATTATGATCACATCTGCCATGGGCCTCAGTGTGGCGGCAACATGATATAACCTACAAGAAATGGCGACAGAAATGGCTAATTTATTCTGATGACAGTAAAATTCACGTCAATTGCCAATGTTCATTTAAGTAGCTTACAACATGTAACTGCTTCTCAGATCTGGTTATTTTTGTACATACATCCCAGTTTTCTTTCATTCGGCTCTTGAGAAGTAAAGCATTGACGGCATGGTACTATATTTTAACCAACCGTTATGATTCTCCAGTGACTTTCAAGATTTTACTATTCAGAGTTTGATGTATTCATCTGACCTATGCTCAGGAGAGAAAAAAAAAACTAGTCATTGCATGTAGATGTAATGCAAAATCTAAGAGTTTTGTTCTGTGTTTGTGTTCAAGTAAGGGTTATTTGCAGATCTGCCTTTCTAAAATACCAAGAATAGACATGTAATATGTTTTGTAAGCGATTGGCATGTAAATTTGTCCGTTCTGAAAATGATCTCTGATTTTCGTTGATGTTCCCTGCTTTTTATCTCTAAAACCCCTGATTGGGCCCTATTGGCAACCCTATGGATGGGATCTTTATGTCTGTATGAATGAAGGCAGTTTTCTACTGCTCTTTGTGTCAATTTTTATAACAATCCATACAGTATTTTTTTAACCCCGCATCACTATTGTCAGTTTCAGTTCAGATATATAGAATATTATATTTTGATTAAATATTCAATGTCCCACTTCCATCCTGATCTATGTAATAGGTTCATCTTAAAATTTTTCTTCTCCATCTTATAGTCTTACTTTTTTTCTTTAACTTTGTGTACCCTCATATTAAAACCAAAGCTCGAATATTCAGTCAACGCCTTTAGTTTGATTAAAACAAGAACCGAAACAAACTGTATAGAAATAAAAAGACAGATCTTTTTGTTAATTTCTTATATTCTCCATGTTGGTATTTTTGACAGGTCAAGCACAGAACAGACACCTGTGAATGACAGGCATGTCCTAGAGTACCGTGTCATCAATAAAGCTGAACTGTCTCTTACCACGTAAGTACTGGAGGAAAAGTTTTTGGCCATGTAGTCAACTCTGTCAATGATCCTGTGATATACTGAGTCATTGTGAAATTGGACAGAACTGTAAGCAGAAACTGTTATTATGGTTCTTGCATATCTGAGGAATAGAAGTCACAAAATCTTCTCAGCGGGAAGAGAAGTGAATTATTCAAATATATAACTCTTCTTATCTATAACCTGGCACAGGTGTAGTTTGATCTGTTAAGTTAATCAGGATAGTAGTATTGATTATATATCATGGGCAAATTAATACAGAAATACCTCAGTTGTTTTAAACATTCCTACTTTTATCTTGTCCAAGCTTCTTGGTTCTTAGCTATTTATTTTTAGAAAGGACATCACCTAGAAAAAGTTTTTGATAACATTTGTTTATATGTGCATGATTTAGCAAGTAGAATGTCAAGAGAAGTACTCAAGAAGTTATAGAGCTTTTGTTATAAAATATTTATTATCAGAGTTTCATGTATTTGCCTTCCTATGTATTATTATTTTATGAGCAGCATACTCTTGTGCTCTGTGGCTCACAACATGGCATGGCCTCAGAATACAACAGAGATTTTTCATGTAGCCCATCCATGCATTTTTTTCAAGACTCAATGAAAATACTTTCAAACAAATCATCAGTGCAGATATGAACTTGCAGGGATTCAAACTTCAGACTTAGTCAGAATTCTGACTTTTTTGGTCATTGCCACCTTTTTCCCGCACAATAATTGTGAATCCAGAAATTTGATAGAATTTTGTGCCTGCTCCAGACAAGAGTCGAACTGCTGTTCTGTTGATGTTAGAAGATTGAGATTGAAGTTTGTAGTGCTTAGTTTCTCACACCTGACCACATGCAGTTGAGTGGTTGTAAGAGGTGATGGAAAATCAGCACATTTAGAGTATTAACAACAACAACAACAACAAATAATATGCTCATGATTTTAGAGGACTAATGTGAGAGGGCAACTGTTTGCAATCTAAATTTCATGCCTGCAGGATCTTTTGTGTTCTTGGAATTTCCACCAGTTGTAATAATCTTATAATCCCACTCCCAGGTTCTGCAAAAAACTTCCAAACCTCTCTCAAAACAATGCAAACTTCTATGAGTATGAAAATTCCAGATGTTTTAAAAAGTATCTTACATAACTGGCCTGACTGTCCTAGTGGTGTTTGATTGGAACCTATAGATATATGCAAAATTTTATTGCAGTACAAGTCAGATTAGGTAAATATTTGAAAATGGTAATAAAAAAAAAAAAGAGGTGGGGGTCGGGGGCCGGTTGTGGGAGCAAAATTGTTTTCAAAAAGATAAATTACTGTTGATCGATTTACTTTTATCTTTCAAAGATAGGAAGATAAATTCTGATGTTTGCTACTTCCAGAAATGTAGCCCCTGACAAGCCCATTCTGTGTGAGGGAGAGCCCAGAGGTGCCAGTGCAATGACCAGTGAAATCAGCATTGGAAAGTCTGTGAAACACAATTTTATTGTGAGTGTTGGCGGTTTTCATGTCATATCTATTTTAACATATTGCTTTCTTAGAATGGAAACTTGTGGTCCATGTGGTTAAGTCTTTCATGGGCTTGTGATGCTTTTTTGCTATTTCTTGCTCCTTTGATAGTGCTTGACTAGTTTATTGTTGCTCTTGTTATCTTCTTTGTACAGGGATGGCAAACATCCGACTTCAGTCAGAATTCCAACTTTTTGGTCGTCGCTGACTTTCCTACTTTTGGCTGATCAACTGCCGATTTTCACTGAATCCACGAGACAGTTGCGGTTTTATAATAATTTGCGATACAAATTTCGCACGATGACAACAATGAACTGGAAGTACAAAAGAGTTATCTTCATATCTTCACTCGGACGATAGTTGGACTGTTGTACGGCGGCTGTTTGAAGATCGAGATCGAAGTTCGTAGCGCTTAATTCCTCACACCCGACAAAATGCTGTCAAGTGGTCACGTGAGAGTTGTTGATAGAAAATCAGCACATCAAAGCACTGACAACAGCAAGTAATGTGCCCATGATCTTAGAAAAACTAGTGTAAGAGGGCAGCCGTTTGCGATTTAGATCTAGAGATTCTAGAGAGATCTAGGAAATAGATCTTGATCTAATGTAATAACACTCGATGATTATGTTAACAGCACAGCCTATGGGAGCGTTTTAGTTCATGGAATTTCCACTAGTTGTATAATTTTATAGGCCCATCTGAGGATTTTGTGAAGACTTGCAAAACTTATCTCAAAACAATGAAAACTTCTCGCAAACATGAAAACCCTAGATTTTTAAGTGTCTTAATCTTACGTAACCGGAGGGGGTAGACGGGTGGAAGGGAGTGAGTGCGTGACTCAGTGATCTCTGTCTTCTGACGTCTA
>JBCAUA010024370.1:0-12577 GCA_038406235.1 Peronia verruculata
CCCCCCCCCCCCCCCCCCCCCCCCCCCCCCCCCCCCCCCCCCCCCCCCCCCCCCCCCTCCCCCCCCCCCCCCACAAAAACACATAACACATACCACACATATACGGTACCTACAACAACCTCAACAACAAAAATGAAAATGAAGTGGCCTTGAGACATAAAATAACGATAGAACGAAATGATTTCCATTCCCCGCAAATTTTGTTTTAACCGTTTAAGAGTAGGTACTATGTATATCAATCGGTTTCTATGACCACCTGGTCACAATGACAAACATCTAGCAGATCACATACGACATCAACATAATGGGCACTCGGTTCACAATTCAATGTATAATATCAGTTAATACAATTAATATACACTCTTAATAGTCCCTTGATGCAGCATATTGTGCTTTTAACACACTATCTGGACAATTAATAGCAAACTGTCCAGTCTACTGCCCAAAACATTTGCAATAGACCTGTCTCGATTAGCATATTCTGCAATACCCCCGTCGTCTATTTTTAGAAAGGGGGCAGACGACCACACTGTGCCTACTCATTGAGCGTTTGAATCGGAAGGATGCTATTGGGGCGTTTGCAATTGCAATCCAAGGTAAAAGGATCATGGGGATATGAAAGTGGTAACTTAAAAAAACATTCCCACAGTCCAAAACACAACGAAAAAGAAGTATGGAGTGGATAAAGCGATGCAATAGCTATCGGCAACATTAGTTACCGCAATTCGTGTGCTCAAAGGCGAGTGCATGTGTTGAGTGTGCGCTTTTGTTTATCAAAGCGACAGCAAGGTTTGTGTTGCTTATCCATAGTTTAAGTTCAGAATATTTTTACTTTATCTAGTAGGGGTTTGATCTAGATCTATACCGGTATATAATATCATCTAGCACTATGGGGCTTATCTAAGTCAGGATATTTTACTTTCAAACACACTACTACCCCCAGAATCTGGATAAATGTATAGAATTTATACTTAACACCAAGGTATACTTTATGTCGAGGTTTAAATAGCAACGCTAAAGAAGGAAGTAGATATAGGCCTAATTTATCATCCAGGTCCCACTGTAATGAAACTTCAACACCATTTCAAGACAGTCAAGGTGCTGTCCATGTTTTGTTTTTGCTTTTGTACCATATCAAGATAGTCAGGGTATTGTCCATTTGGGGGGGGGGGGGGATGTCAGTGTGTGTGTGTGTGTGTGTGTGTGTGTGTGTGTGTGTGTGTGTGTGTGTGTGTGTGTGTTTTAAGAAAACAATGTGAGCCTAATCTTGGGTCTTGTGAACAACAGTATTGTTGAACACGCATTGTGTAAGTTAAGTCATACTTGTGTGAGCAGAGTTTTGCTGTATCTTGATTATATTGTTCTCATCTTTCTCCACCTCCTGTATCATAAAGCAGACACAACAAGCCTACCTCACAATGGTCGATGAAATGAAAAGCATTTTTACTGAAATCGAAAGTGATTATTATGAAAATGCTCACTATATAAAACTACGATAATGCAAATTCATTACGCTCATTTATTTCACATTTTATAGATGATTTGAGCTCATGTTAAAGTACCGTAGATCTAGATCTTGATCTGCTGATTTGCAAATAAAGTCCATCAAACGATCAAGAGTTTAGATCTCACTACATCTAGATATCAATCTCAATCTAGATCTAATCCAAGACAGTCTAAATCTGAATCAAATAGATACAAATTTTGGCCTAAGATGAAATTATTATTTCAAATTTAAAAAAAAAAAAAACTCACCTCGATGAATAAAATGCAAGGCTTATCAGTATCACTAATAAATGAACGAATGAACATTTTATGCAACTTAGATCTAAGTCTGGGTCTGATGCGGTGGGAGACTGAAAATAATGAGGAAAGGAGGGTTTGTCAGAGACATAAGAGGGATATAAATAGGCCTATGTAGATCTAGATCTATGCACATATTTTATGTATCTCCAAAATTAATATTATACAGAGACCCCTCCGTTCCATAGAAAGTATTGCAAAAATAAGATGTTATTAGCCCCGAAACTAACTTTTAGCTATTAGCCATCACAGATCGCAAGCGAGTGCAGCTCAACATTTGCCCCTCTTCTAAAAATAGACACACGAAATTTCCGGGCGATGGGCTTAATCGAGACTCTGCTATTAACTCAATGGGACTCACCAACTTCACTGTACTCCATGCATACTTGACATTTTCTTCTTCTCATTTTGTTGTTAGTTGCGTGATACACATCGCTCTAGGATGTGAAATTGAGAGATGTACAAAGATAACCACTTACGCACCAAAACCCATAAATTGCGAACATAACATCTAAAAATGAAATTATGTGTACTTAAAATACTTTAATCAACTGCCGTTAAATAAACTGGACGTAATCTTTGTGTTGTGACAGCAAACTACATGACTTTTTTTTTTTTTTTTAAATCTTAACCCTAATTTACTCTGAAGTGAAAACAAATAACTCAGGAGCTAACAATGAATTAAAATAAAATATCATTGGTTAAGTGTATCGACGACAGTTGTTTTCCTGGTCATCCTGTTCCCTGATCCTGTCGTATCGGATCTTTTTTACTCAATTTCCTATGGCTCTGCTATGTTTGCTGTGTGTGGGACAGGCGCTTTAAAAAAATGCATTGTTAACTCTTTCACTGTTGTGAGCCGACATAATCGGCTCGATTTTGGCACAGAAAGCTACGGTTTGCTTTAGTGCTTTTCCCATTTCTTGTTTCAGTACTTCTGTATTTAAATCCAATCCTTATTCTGTATCCACTTAACTTTCCAATGGCACAAAATGATCAGTTTTGTGTGAAAGGGAGCCAAATATTGGGAATATAAATATTCTAGTATTGCCAAATATGTGACCTCTTGAAATGGCCCGGTCAAAACATGGAAGACAAGTCAGTAGTTACAGAGTTAGTACGGCTTGCCTTGACTGAATGAGCCAACCACCAGCGAAATTACTGCCGTTTGTCAGGCATATAGGAGGGAAAAAAGGCAATGGAGGGAAGCCAAAACATAACGTTTGCATCTTTTATTTGGAATATGGGCAAACAAACAAACAAACAAACAAACAAACAAACGAAATAGTGTGGCAAGCATAAAACCACAACAAAAGGAAAATATTTTCATCATATGTTTGGCAGCCAGTCAAAATTTTACGTATGTCGATTTTTCATCATGAGGTTCTTGCTATCATGGGGAAGCTTATTTCATACCCTTTGAGACAGTGAAAAAAGTTTTGAGCCAGCTTTATTCTAAACAGAAGCATTGCATTTTAGAGACACAAGGAGGGACCCCCCAGCAATGATCGAAATTCGGAGAAAATCGAGTTTAGATGAACAGTCGAATGCACAAATCTACGTACGTTCCTCACAAAACCTCGATTTTAATGAAGAATTATTTATAAACCGAGGGTAAAACCAATACTGCCTTGTTTAAAAATGAATGTACTGTCGATTTCTGGAAAAATGATAATAATTTTTTTAAAATCGATGATTCCCCCTCATCACATTCAAAGCCCGATTTCTTGGTTCTAGCCCGGCGTCTTGCGTCTCATTTTGACTGGCTGCCATACATATCTTTGTTGTTCAAAATTTTCGATTGAGTATGATTCAGTACAAAGCAATTTTTGTCCTTCTTCTCTACAACGCCTGTTTAAAAGCTCATATGCCTATCGGAGGCAAGGTATTTTTTTTTTCTGACAGAAAAAGTGTCCATTATCTAAGTCATCCTTGGTTGTTCCTGTGAGTCTATTTGCACTCGCCAGTTGTGTGAGTTGACAGTCCACGAATGAGCAAGTCCTTAAACCCATCATACAGCACAGTCACCCTCAGACAGACTGGTTAGAAAAGGAAAACTGAGATGATGAGGGCCATATAACATGAACCAGTGACCTTGCTAAGAGTGTACTACAAGGAACAATAGTTAAGAAGTGAAAAAGAGGTGGACAAAGGGAAAAATTAGCCGACAATATTCAGGAAAGGACATAGAAAACTTCTGTGGCAGATCGATACAATCGGTGTGCAACTAATCAGGAGCGGCCCAATCCAGGTCTTAGAGGAATTTGATCTGGCTACGCCTGAAGATTGTCTTACATATCTGCTTGTACGACTAGATCTAAACTTCTCCAACCACAAGACAACTCTTTTCACAATTCTGCAGCGATCAGGAGCTCTATTTCATGAATAAATGATATGAAGAACTATATCATATATCTGTCGCACGTCCACTTTAATCATTTTAGATTTTTTTTTTTTTTTTTGGCTGAAAAGCAGAGCTACAGATTGATGAAGGAATTATCATGTTAGAATAAAAGTGGAGTAAAACCTAATAACATGTAACCCTCTAGCGCATTATTGCATTTAGTGGACAAATTTCTATCGACACCTCACAGTTACCCATTACCATGCACAAATCTTGCACAACAGGCCTTGATGTCGCCGAATTTCTGCAGCTTCGTTAAACATCGTTAACTACTCTTTGAGTTAACGTCAGCGATAAGGTCAGGGCTAAGTTTGACTTTATATTCAAACCCCACAAAGACCATCATCAATAGAAGCCCCCTGGGAAATCTCTCTCATTAACTTAATTACGCTAAGAAATCAGGGGGTGATTTACGAGCACAAGCCCAGTCAATGTTTAAAGGTCAGAGGAAACCTGTTTGACATGACAACTTGGTAAAGAGTTGCAGCATTTAAAAAACTACTTCTATTTCCAATATTGAAAGGTTTCAAGGTGAGCGGATTATTTTAATTCATTTATTATTATTTTCAGGGATTCAGTTCGCTTCTGAGTCAGACAACCAGAAAAACGATAGAGTATCGAAAATGCACTTAGAACAAGCATTCTAAGAATAAAAAAATCTTCATTTGCGAATCGTTTTTGAAATTCGCTTAAAAGGAAATCGCTTCAAAAGAAATCACGACAAGACAGAAAACATTATATTCTTGTTATGATAATGTTGTGTGTGCTCAAGTGGGGATTGTTATTTTTAGTAAAAGGGTCTGAATTATTATCTTTTCTTTTGTTTTAAATATTTTTTTTTCTTCTTTCTTACCTCATGTGCCTAATCAAGGAAATAATTTGGCTAAAAAAGGCCAATTCGGTAACAATACTGAGGAGATGTTTAGACAGTTTCAAAAAAGAATTATTACTTATTATTATTATTACTTATTATTGTTATTACTTATGAAAGAATCCAATGGTAAAGCTGGTACTAAGATCGGGTTAAGCGGAGGGCTGTGCTCAATGGCTGTGTGCTGGAAGAAAGGGCAGGCGGTGAATCAGAGCATGATAGAACGGGCCAGTTAAATAAAATGAGACAACAACAACAACAACAACAACAACAACAACAACAACAACAACGACGACGACGACAACGACAACGACGGCAACAACAACATGAAGTCTGCTGTACTTACTTGATTTTTCTTTTTTTTTTTTTTAAGTCGTTCCTTTCCGACATCAGAATAGGATAATGAAGGAAACAGCGTTTAACCCATTCACTGCCAGCACTTATGTACATGTTCTTTCATCTATGTCACAATAAAGTATTAATGAAATTTGCAGTCGTCGAAAGCTTGACATAGGTAACACTATTAAAAGTGTATGTTTGTTCGGGCATAAGTTGTATTTAACAGCTCCAGATGGTGTAAGGAGTTCTCAAAATTGATCTTAAATATAACTTTGGCAATTGAAGGATTAGAGTACTAGAAGTGTGTTAATCAATGGACCGTACATGAGGGAAGAAAAACTCCATGGTCTATTGTATGTTGCGTTTCTGTTTCTTTCATTTGGGATTTGCCTGCTGATGTTTAGCGATCTCTGATTGATTTTGTTCTTACTTCACAATGTCTGAAAGCGTTCGTAGCTGGCCAAGATTTTATTTCATCCACGCATTTGGTGTCCAAGACAACTGCCTAGTGGGTATAGAAAAGTTGCTTTTGTTAGCCGGTGATCAATGTTGGACAGCTAGGATTGTTCCTGAATCGATTGCAATTCCTACGGCTTCTGTTTTGACTTAGCTTGTGTTTACCAGTTTTTTTCATCCATTCTGTTCAAGGTTTGGTGTACTTGATGTGCTTTATTTTATTTGAATGTTGGATTGTTGTTTTTCATGTGTTCAATTCTGGTCTTTCTCTCTTTTCTCTGTCGTTCATTTATTTCTATCTTCTCTTTTTTGTCACTCTTTCTCTCTCTCTCTCTGGCGTCCCCACCCCCCGTTCTCTCCCTCCCTCCCTCTCTTCCTTTGTCTGCTGTTACTCCCAATGTTGCTTTTATTTAAAGCTTATTCCATTCCCTTTTCAAGCATAATGTATTTGTGTTGTGCATTTGTAAAGAAATGCTAAATGCAGGGCGGAAATATCACAATGATTTAAATCCAAAGTATTTTTATTTTAATTTTATTATTTATTAATGTATTTAAATATTAAAGTATTTTGACTGTCATGGAGGTCATCTACTAACTGCTACTGTTTTTATGGGTTTTGTTCTAACTGACATCGGGGACAATCTCTAGTCAAAGTAGCTGCACCTTTTAACATTCTAGGTACGGAAGCCCAAAAGAGCTAAGCTCTTTTTACGTCTTCATACCAATTATCCTAAGATTAGAATGATAATTTTTTTTTTTTTGCGAAACGTCAGTACTAATCGTTTAATTATAAAGAATTTTTTAAAGGATTTTTATGCTGTCCTCTATCTGGATACGAGACAGTTCATAGGACGTTAATATGTAGCCCATTCTTGTGTGTGGTATAAGGAATCAATAGTTAAGAATGGGAAGGGAACAAATGAAAGTAAGTTGTGCGTATTACATCATCGAGAAGAAAAAGGGCGTTATGGAGGAGAGCAGTAATTATCATCGTCTCTGTCCAACATCCGTGCTATATTATTGGAAATGGACCGAAAAACTAGGTCTTGGGTCTTATGTTTTTCAATCATTTCGTCCTATGAATAAATGATCCTTCTCATGTCTTTTTACAATCCTCCCCTAGGCCCTCCAAGACATACGTTACGTGGTCCTTATCCTGTTTCCATGTAGAGAAGATCCTCATCTGGCACTGTGGCTCTCCCAGCCTCTTCCAGTCTGTCCTCGAACTAACGCCGTGTCCTACTGTCTGTTGCATTCTGTATATGTACGTGCTTGATCATTTCCCATGGCTGTCTTCTTACTGTTTTTATCCTTGACTTTTATCAAGAACATCGTTCATGTGGAACAGGTGATCAGATGAAAGGATGGGTTCTGAATCGGTCCAGGTGATTGTCTGATTTCAGAAACCTTACAGAAAAGACTTCTTGTCAGGGCTAAAAAGGTTTTATTTAGTGCGTAAAGGGATTTCTGGGCCTATGGCTTTTCTGCAGCTGGGTAACGTTCATCCGGGTTTTTGCTGTCCTTGAGTGTAATGTCTTTATCTGTTTTCCTTCCACCAGTTATCAGCCACAGTTATGTGGGAAAAGGGAGATCTCATTGCTTGTTGAGTTATCTTCACTTTGTTTTCTTCCTTACCTCCATCTTTGTCGCTCAAACTATTATGTACAACTCTGTCCTATTCCTTAGCCTGCCAGTTTTCTGTTAGGGTACAGTTTCCATACAGATTTCAAAGAATTATGGACTCTAAAGAATCAGGTCGTGGCAATATAAGTAGAGTTAAACTTGGCTGGAAATGATTATAGATTGGCTAATAATTGAACAGATTGAGCGATGTCAGCTCATGGTACGTGTGCTGATGGGAACACTCGGGCTCAGCTACAAAGGCCCTGAGCGGAGAATGAGGACTCGTGAGCTTAATCCTGAGAGGGCAAATATTGAAATGACATAATACGCTCGATTAATATATTCAACATCACACTGCAGTCTGTATGACACAAGACACGGCATCTCTCAGATGTTTCGTTTCACTTTCGGTACATTAGTTCGACAGTTAATTTCACACAAGCACTGAACGTATCTGAACATTTGAACGGCTTGCAGGAGAAATGATTATTATAAAATACAGACTTATATTTAAGATCAACATTGTAATGACAGTAAGCTTATTTCTGTCTGTGGGGTTACTGATGTTTGACGCTGTGTCAGAGGTATCAGTAATATTGTTTCTTTAAGCTATCCCGGTCTTTGACGGATAAATAAATTTGCTGCGAGAAACTGATAATACTGTCAAATGATGCCGACTATAGAGCTTGTGACAGTGGCAACCACACGATTGTCAACAATACACGACGAATTATTTAAAAAGTTTATAGATATATAATAACAAACAAACAAACAAACATTATCTGGTATATTGACCCCCCCCCCAAAATGCATCTCATCTTTTACATGGGATATATTATTTATGTGTAAAATTTCACACTATTCCAAGCAATAGTCTAGGAGCCTTTGACTTTTGAAAATAGCTAATTTTCAAAACGCACAATCCAATATGGCGGCGTTGTCATAGCAACCGAATACAAAACAATTTTTACCCACACTTTTCTTATATTTTGACAGAGATTTAGATATATAACTTGGTGGTTGCTATGGAAACTAACATAAACATTCTCCATCTTGTTGCGTCCACTCCATTACCAGAGAGTTTGTACTGCTTTAAAGTTACAGTTTTTGGCCGTTTTATTGTCTTTGAATCTCACGGAACATTTCATTATGTTTAACACTTTGTGGTCTGTAGAAATGAAGATAAATGTGTATGCCGTCTTCTTGTCACAAATGATAACGAATATCAAAGCACCACCGAGCTGTATTGGACACAATATTAAACGAATCAGTCTTTCTGACTGCAGACTGCAACACCTTGTCCCATTAGACAGCGACTATTTTATGTCTCCCAGCCAGTAACAATAAGACGTATGTCCATATGTCGATTTTTAACCATATGGGGGTTTGGTGCCACGTGAAAGCTTATTTCATACCCTTTCAAGTGATGAAAAAGAATTTTGAGCTAGCTTTAATCCAGGACCGAAATCAGAGAAAATCGAGTTTAAATGAAGGGCTGAACGAATAAATCTACATTCCCACCTCACAATACCTCGATTGTAATGAAGTAATATTAACAAATCGAGGGTAAGACCGATATTGTCTTGTTTAGATATGAAGACACGTCGATTTCTGCAAAACAACAAATTTCGATTCCCCCTAATCACATTGAAAACCCGATTTCTTGGTTCTAGCCCAGCGACTTTGTCTCATTTCGACTGGTCGCGAGACATAGGTGGGAGATTTTGTTCATATTGGTGTCTTTTTTTTTTTTTCTTTTTTGTTTTAATTCTACATTACTGGCTTTGGTGGTAGTCCTAAGATTTTGTAACTAGCCTGCCTAGTCGAGCTGATTATTTAATATGAAGAATATATTCTCCAGTAGTGGTTTTAAATGCTTTATTTCCTCCTTCCTGTGTTAAGATTATCATGGAAAAAGGTCATTGAAATCATGACGTCACAGAAGCAGGTGGGTCGGGCATGCCATGAGATTTGGGATCTGAACAACAGACAGCAGCGAGAACCTTCAAGATAAAGGTGTCAGGTTTCAGGGGAAGAGCTCGGACAGATAAAGTGGTGAGGAGGGGGGGGGTGGGGGGGAGTAGAGCTGTCCGTTATCGAAGCCACACATCTGGCTCAAGGAAGATATCTCTCTCACGTTTAGCGGTATAACAGGAAGTAGGCTGCAAAACAAACAAACATTCATTTTTTCCCCCTAAAAATCGTCCTTTTTTTTCTACAATTAAGCATTTTCAGGCAGGGTCAAACAACACTCTCGTCCAGAAAGAAGACCCTTACTGTTTCTTGTTCTTTTTTCTAAGTAGAGTTGGAGATTTCATCTGCCAGAGGCGAGCCATAATCCACAGCCTCTTTAGGGAATCCCAACGTCCTCGACCGAGTCTTGGACTGTTCGCCATAGCCACGCTGAGATGCTTGGAGAGAACACGACGAGTCATAATTATACATCTCACGGAAATACCAGTTTATATAGCCTGTCTTCCAGGACCCTGGACCACGCCATCACTTCAGAGACCTGACCCAGTGGTTACTAATAATACGGTCGAAATTGTCCTGAAAGGCGCCCAACTCCAAAAGTACGTCTTTGAAGACGATGCAATGTGGTCGTTGAATTTGTTCAGATGCCTAAGACACACAGATAGAACAGCCCATTATATCAAAGGGACATTGGGTGTGAATCAATACTAAAGCAATAGATGTCCTGTCCTGAAACCAGCGGGTTCGTGGACAAAAACCCCCAGTCATTTGTCTTTTGTCAGGCTATTGATAGGTAACGCACAGTAACTGAGACGAAAGAAATTGCTTTTCGCAAAGTACGCGATCTGTTTTCAACCTCAGGCCAACTATCTATAAGTCGTTAAGATGTCCTCTCTCTCTCTCTTTCTCTCTCTCTCTCTCTCTAACACACTCACATTCTGTCTTACTGTTCGTCTGTTTGTCTGTCTATATCTCTGTCTTCTTGCTCCCTCTGTCTCTCCTTTATTGCATAACTTTGTTACCCGTTTTCTTGTTTCTATATAGCGTTGTCTTTTTGTTTATTGATTTATATATTTCTTCTTTCTCTCTGCCTTTCTTTTTCTTGTTTTCTTTTGTTCTTTCTTTCTTTCTATCTGTCTCTCTCTCTCTGCCTTTTCTATCTCTCTCTCTTTCTTTTTATAGTTTTTTTTTCTCTCTTCCTTTCATCTTTTCTGTCCCACTTTATCTTTCTCTCGTTCAGCTCTATCGCCACTCACCACCGCCCCCTTTCTTTTTGGCACTCTTATCTTTCTTCACGCTGTCCTTTCCTCCTTCAACTCCATTTCCTCTGTGTCGTTTATTCATCCATCTCATTAACTCTCCAGTTTGTTCATTCATCTATTGCTGGTTGTTCTTTCTTTCTTTCTTTCTTTCTTTTCTTTCTTTCTTTCTTTTCTTTCTTTCTTTCTTTCTTTCTTTCTTTCTTTCTTTTCTTTCTTTCTTTCTTTCTTTCTTTCTTTCTCTCTCTCTCTTCTCTTGATTTCTTCTGTTCTTTTTTTTCCTTTTGGGCTTCTTGACATTGGTTAAGAACAGACGTGCTAAAAGGGGATGTCCAGGGGCCAGTTGAGTCCTGTGTTCAAATTTCCACCGGCACCGCAGCCTCTGTGATGTTTCAAATGAGCCGAGATAGTTTATCTTCCCCCCAAGTTTTTTTTTTTTTTTTCCAGTCAGACCTTTTCTTCATTATATGTACTCTTCAAAATAAAATTATGAAAGGCAAAGTGGTTTTGGTAAAAACTTGTTTAGATTTAGTTGTGTTCTATGTTAAGAAAAGAGAAATATGTGTATGACATTTTGTGAGCTCAGGTCTTTGGTGCTCTATCTCCACTTTTGAGCTATTTGGAGACATATGTGTCATATGCAAGACGGACAGTAAATCTACCATATAATGTAATTATTTCACACAATGCGGGTTTCAATCTTCTTATTATTCGTGTCCCCCCCATGGCAGGATCCGCGAGTTGAACCTGCAACCACAACATGAGTTGTTGGCAGCGGAGCACATGCCAAACCGCTTGGCCATGGCTATCCGCAGCCACTTTTATGCTCATTGCTTGAAATTTACATTGTGAAAAATTCCAAAAAACTAATGATATAAGAAAATGGCTTCTTCTTATTGTAATAATTTTATCATTTTGTGTGTGTATTGTGTGTGTACGTGTGTGTGTATGTGTGTGTGTGTATGTGTGTGCGTGTGTGTGTGTGTGAGTGTGTGTGCGTGTGCGTGTGTGTATCTTTGTACGTGTGTGTGTGATCAATCTTTTGAACGATAAGAAATAAAGTGATGTTTTTCTTCTTTGCACTGCTTGTTCAACACCTCTGTGTCTGGCAAAGAGAAGTAATTGGCCCGGTCAAACCAAACACACTCCCATTTGAAAGACATTTGTGTAGCTTGGTGATGAAGAAGAACATAATCTTAAGATTCCTGCAAACTAAGCGAAAAAAAAAAAAAAATAAGCAATCAACATTCGGTAAAGCGAAAAATTCCATGTCACAACTTCAAATTAAAGATCTTGGCACCACCAATCCGGAAGTATTTTGTCTGCTATTTTTTTTTTTTTCAGCCAGGTTACCTTGAAGTTGAATTGCTGTGGTTTTTAGATCTAGCCCTCGCCTCACCAAGTTTGCCTCAAGATCAGCCAACAAACACACAAACAAACAAACAAACAAACAAAAAAAAACGGTGGAAATCACTCTATTGCGACGCACTGATGTCGAAACGATCTTTGGTGTTAATTTCTTGCTGCATATCAGCCCCGCTCCCTTTCCCACGGGGCCCCGGGGTATAAAAGTGGGCTCCCACCTGCAGGCGTTGAAAGCCCGCCGTTGGTAGGATGTCTGCCATGGAATGCCATTCTCAACACTCCAAGGGCGACATCTCTTCTCTCTGTCTCTGCTCCTGTCTTGTGTCCCCCTCTCTTTTCTCTCTTTTTCTATATGAAGAGTACAATGAAAAAACATGCAAGGTCACATTTTAATGTTTTTTGAGTTATTACCCCTGGCAGATAGTACGTGTGAAGAAGCTTCTTAAGAACCCTGTTTAAAATGATAAAGTATGCATTGTCCAT
>JBCAUA010024381.1:0-12577 GCA_038406235.1 Peronia verruculata
TGTGTGTTGGTGTGTGTGTGTGTGTTTGTGTGTGTGTGTGTGTGTGTGTGTGTGTGTGTGTGTGTGTTTCGTCCCAATAAAGAATTGCTAATAGTAATACAAAATCAAATCTCGTTGTTGCTGTTGTTGTTGTTGTCATTGTTGTTGTTGTTGGTCGTGGTGGTGGTGATGACTTAAATCTGGGAGCTTACCCCTGACTGCTCAACGACATCATCTTACTATAGCGATAAGTTACAGCTGCCTTTCAACAACCAATAAAGAACTAGTGATTCTATTTGGGGGGGGGGGGGGGGGGGTGCTGAGAATGAAGTTTTCACTGCTTTGGGCCATGAAAAAAAAGTTAATGCGGTTTCTAACTTATTTTTTTTACCCGCATATCATTCATTCCCAGCCTTGTTTATGCCATCAGTGTGATTGTATAGCGTCTCCGGGTTTTCCTTTTTACTTTTATTTCATTATATAATTCTGAACAATAGTGAGTGTGCGGTGCGGCGGTAACTATTTTAGCACGAGCCAAAGGAATGTGTCTGTGGACTTCTATGTGTCACGTGTTTGACTTTGCAGCAGCTACGGTAAATTAGTGCAGTATGAAGGTTTTACGGCTCTAAGGTTCAGATGTTAGCATTAACCCATTCATGACATGATCTGAAAACTTAAGTTCGACATGAATTATTCTGAGCAATCCACTTCTTTCAGAAAGAATATGCCCCCTCAATATACACGACATTGCTTGAAAATGATCTTCTAATGCACCAGTTTTTGGTCATTGATGTGCAAGATAATAAATGAAAATGAAGGCCTATGGTTTGTCACCAGCCACAAATAAGACAAAAAAAACGTTATCTCTATAGTCCAGATGAAGCCACTGACGAATTCCAAGACGTTGGATGAAGCCGTTGTACCGGTGTCAGACAGTACCAGCTGTCAAGGACAGATTCCACTGGAGGCGGACGTCTGGATGGGGGAGGTTATAGGCTACAGTAATGAACTTGCGCGGGTTCAAAGAGTTACTGGAAATTGCCTGTCTTCATCCCATAAAGAGAGCTCTCATTTTATCACAAGCAAACGTCATACGTTGAGGATCTACACAGATGTGTACACTGTGTCAATTCGAATGGGGAACGAAAGAATGACTTGATGACGCCCCCAGTAACAGCGTTGCTTTCAAGTGTTGAAAGTTATAGTAATTCTAAAATGCCCCATTAAAAGACGAGAGAGCCACCCACAGAAGGTTGAAAGGCTTACTAAGGACGTAACGTAATCAAAAACGTAATCGCCGACTACTTATCTAATTTGCCGATTATCAAGCAATCAAATCTCAGGCGAGAAACAGATTTTTTAATTCGTCTAATTCAGCTGGCAACAGACAAAACGATTATATTAATTGTCAGGTAATTGCTTGGTGCTTTAAAATAAGCATCTTGTTATCAGCAATTTCAGAGGGATCGTTAGCAATAGTGGAGACCGTCTTTTTGGGAATCTCAGAGCACATCACGGTAGCTCGTTTACAGCTCCATGGAGCACATACACAGCTGAGCATTCAAAATGAGGAAATGTGAAGGAAAAAAGACTGACCCTTGTTACTGCCAGGCTAGCTATTTAACGTACACGGTAGGAGGCTCGGTCCTGGCGCTCCCTGGGGGACTAGCACTACTAATAGGATTCAATGGTCTCCTACCCGGGACAATATCGCGTGAGTCAGTAATGGAATCAATGTAACTAAATGGCTCGCTGGTGGTCTAGTGGCGTGGAAAAGAGACGGACAGTTCAGCTTACTGGCCAAGGATGAGACTCGGGAAGAATCTACTAAAGGATAGAACAGGCTATTTTGTTTATGGACTTTCTTTTCTTTCTCTCTCTTTTTTTTTTTTTTTAAATTTAAAATGGCTCCGGAATTTCCTTTTCCTTATATCTAGGTACCGTTTTTTTTCTTTCTTATGTATGATTTAATTTTCAGTGAGAATATTCGATGGTCGAGATTACTTAATCTATTGCACATAATATGAAAAGAGAGAGATTTATGAAGTATTTTCGTACACAATCAAACTACTCATTAAAAGTGTTCGTATAGACAAGCCTCTAGGATTTATACAAGTATCAAGTTTTATTTAAGAAATGAAGGCATAGGAGATGAAAAGACCAGGAGGTAAAACTAGTTGTCTCAGGAAGATAACATGAAGGTAGCATTGAGATGTCATAGAGATGGTTTACAAAGAGGAAAAACAGGCTTGATTTGGTATCTATTCTCATGTGATATACACAGCGGGTTTGCTTGTTTCCACTCAGCCGGCTATCTTCCTATCATCTAGACAAGCCAGGTGAGAGAGATGGCAAACACAGACGGGGAGAAAAATCAAGACAACGCCAAGATTCACCCGTTGTTTCTAATATTAACATCAAAATGCGCCAGTGGATTCTTTGTGTGCTACTGCTAAATAAATAGCTCCCTCCATTACGTAATGATATAATATAATGCATGTCAAAAACAACAATGGGTAACTTATGTAGTGTAATTCATTCTACGTATTGTTCTAGGATAGCTTTACCTTATATTCAAAATGGATGTTAAGAATGATTACAAATGCACAGCACACGAATATTGATTAACCTCAGGCATATAATATATGACGCAAACCATACGACGTTAATTTACGAATGAATTCTCAGATTTCACATTTGCAGAGTAGAAATGAGGACAAATGAGGAATGAAAGAGACAAAATACAGCGCTTTGTTTCGGAAAAATGAATAAAGAGACAAACACGTAGGCGTAGGCCAAGATTACGTGAAGAGATGGGGCAAGTGTAGACAGGAATTACGGAGCGTTAGGAACCGCAGAGAAAGAGCTAGAAAGAGGGTAGTCAGTCTGGCTCTAGGCTACCTACTCAGCCATCCCTAATCCCCGATGCCACCAGGAGCGTAGTAGGAACACGGTTTTGTCATCGTGTTAGTGTTTGGGATTCGGATTTGGAGGGGGGCAACAACTCTGCTGAGGAACCGTTAGGCTCGTGGTAGACCCAGTGTTATCTCATTCTCGAGCCACGATTTTCTCGTCTATTGAGCACAGGCCTCCCGCTGACTGTGTGTCAATCTGGCCTTAATCTGGAAATCTCGCCAAAACAATCTGCTAGTTGTCTATACCGCCCTCGACTTTCGCCTCAGTGGTTGAAACTTGGGATGGTTTCTATTTTTCCAAGTGCTCACTTGTTCTCTCTGCGGCGACAATTCTTGAATATTTCATGGGAAATGGGCTAGGCAGATTCAAATTATCAAAACAATCTTGCCAAAAAAAAAAAAAAAATTGCAGGAATTCCAATAAAATCTGATTAAAGAAAGTAACCAGTTGGTTCTAGTCCGTTTACTTTTTTTTTAGGCTATCCGTAAACATAATTAGTTATTCTATCCTAAACTGTAGCTCAACTGATATCGTCCTCAGATTTATGACAAAAAGCCAAAACATGAACAACAAAAAGTGACTACGTCACACGGGGAAAACGCAATCAATGGCCATCATTCTACTAGCACCCTTTCAAATGGAAAGGCTTTGAAATGTAGTGCTGTTGAATTTCTTTAAAGAGACAGCTTCGTTACCTTTCACCGGACTGAATATCACTGTGTGAAACATAGTGTCATGCCATTTTCCTGTTTGAAAAAAATAACAACTAAATGTAGAGGAAGGGCGGCGAATACATTTAAAACAAAGTCACGTCAAAGCTTCACCATCAACTTTCACTCAATTGCCCGATTTAGCGACAGCTTCACTCACAAACTACACAGAAATTCACTCTTCTAAATCACCCAGTTGGGGGCCATTTGCTGGGATATGGGAGTCCGAGAAGAGAAGGCCATGTTGAATCGCTGACCTCCCGGGGGGTCCCCAGCTGTCAAACTGACCACTGGTTTCCAGCGTACAATGGTCCACTACTGGACAAAGCAACGAGAACACACCTTGAAAAAATGCCCTTTTCATCACAGCAAAATTCCCCATCTGTTTAAAATAACTTTTCACAATGATATAACTTAAGACAACATAACAAACTTCACATTCCACAATATTAAAAGGCAAAAGTTTTATCACTTCATTCTTTGGAAAAAAAAATGCTCCTAGTTCATAAAGACATATCGGAAAAGCCAATAGCAATTTTCTCGAACCAGCGTATTCAGGGATAAGGTATCTTGTCAAAGCACTTTACACTGGACAAAGGTTGGCCAAAGTGCGTGCGCAAATAGGCACTGTAGAGAGGGCCTCACGAGTTGCCAGCGACGTAACAGACAATAAGGTTGTCGGTGGTATGGCTGGTTAATACCGACACCATTAAGTGCCAATCTGAGCCATTTGTTGGGTTGTACAGGATTACCCCCACACGGAATGCCAGCTGCACAAAGAATGCCTTGAAAGGATAGTGCAAGCTGAAAGAGGGTGTACGTTCCTGACCAAAGGGGCGCCCGTTCCTGACCAAAGGGGACTCAAGAATGCCGTGAGTGAGTGACTGAAACCCGATTGACTGATAGTGCTAGTTGTTGTATTGTCCTCAGATGCTGTTGGCAACAATAGAACTGATTTGTGATTGCTGCCATTATGGTTGGCAAGGTCAAAGTAGTTGCGCTAATGTACTACCTTCGGCCGAGGTGGTTGGTGATAAAATCGCGATGGCGTGGACCATTTGAATCTAATGCCAGTAATGGCTCCTGTGTTACTACGGGGATCGCTAGGACTGTTGTTGGTAACAATAAAAATGCTGTTGGTGGCCATGACCATGGCAATGATGATGGTGGTGGTAGTGGTAGTGCTGTTGGTTGTAATGGCGATGTACTGGATCATTTAAGCTCAGAAACCTCAATTTGTAGTACATCGACGTGCGATCGCCTTAGGTGGAAGTTGCAGATACTGTCATGTACTCTTCACCCAGTCAAACAAGCCTCCATTCGCTGTTTTCATTCGTCATTTTATAAAGTACTTTTTTGTCATGTAGATACAAACAGACGTTTTTTTACAGTTAGACCTACTGCAGACACTGTATACTATAGAACTTATGGTGGTGGTGGTGGTCGGAGAGTGATGAGGTTGCGGCATCTGACACGGCTTGTTGATGACGATGACTTGTTGTCATCGATGACGATAACTGCCTGACAGGTATAATACGCAAACTTGCACGCGCCCGTCTTGGCTATGGAGAGCTAGCATATCTCCGGCACATTCCCAAAAAGCATACATAAATGTCTCCCGTCTGTGGTGAGAAATTGCTTTCTCCAGTGTGAGCATCTTCTCTGCCTGACAAACTACGCCGAGCATCTCTTTGAGAGAGACAGCGCATATGTCATGCTGAATGCTCTGTCGTCAGTGTACACCCTATGTTAAATAACAAACAAAAATGACACGCACATGGCATACATTCCCCTGATAAATGCTGAGAAACGTGGCTTATATTTTTCTACCCTGTTCTGTTCTCTGCCGGTTTACTTTACTTATGGCGTGCGTGGCTTTTTATCTCCTAGAAGAACAAAATCAACAGACGAAAGACAGGCAGGGTGTGAGATGTGTATATTCATAACATATCGCATTTGTCTTTCTTCAAATAATTCATCAAAAATTGTAGAAGCCAAGTCACATTATACACAATTTTTGTTAAAGATGTTTCAGGTATTATACCGACAAGATCAATTTCTCTCAAAGAGAGATTAGTATTTTTTGGGGTGAGATTTATCTGAAAGTGCCCAGCACTCTATCGATAAAAAGAAGTCATAATGACACACAAAAAACAGGAAGCTTTTCGCCACGTACTCAGAGCTATGTCTTTCATTTAAGAAAGCACAAGACTGTCTCGAAGCGAAAACAGTCCAGGTATTGTTGTTGTCGTTATCGTCGTCGTCGTCGTTGTTGTTGTTGTTGTCGCTGTAGTTGTTGTTCTTGTTATTGCTGTAGATATGTTCAAACAACTACAAAAGCCTTTCAGCAGCGGCCAGAGAGTGCAAATTAGTCAGGGATAATTAATGCACTTCTAAAACTTTACTTCTTTTCAACCCGAGATAAGACAGCAATAAAGTCGCACTGCAATCACACAAGGTGCAGCGAATTTGCAACCTTAAATCCCCTTTCCTCGCTCAGGGGGGAGAGACGAAATTGGATAACATAAAGCAGACCCACCAGGTTCTCTTTTCTCGTAAAATCTTTCCTTGTCGTTTATTTCTTTCCCCTTGCCCCGCCTGTTTCTACTGGAGTCTAAGAAAATTATGGGGATTGTTTGTTTAATGTCTGCCATCACTAGCCCTATAATGGCCAGCAATTTCTTCGGCCTTTTTTTCACACGACCTAGGGGTTAAACTTTTAATAATGCTAACGAGGCATGGTTTAGATTTGCACAAGGACTTGCTCATTTTGTCTTGCATGTGAACGAGGAATAACTCTGCATATTAACATACAAAACAGCAAACACGGTGCTGATTTTATTTGTCGTATCATTTAAAGCTGGCTGTAATTCTTTCAAGATCTATAAACGTCATTACAGACATAGCTGTTTCTTCGGACACCCTCGAGGTTAAATGCTTAATCTGCACCAACAAACTGAACACCTTTTTTTTCCCCTTTGACAATAAGACCACACTAAACTGAGCTAGTTTTCTAAAAGCCAGCCCGTGGGCAGGGAAGCAAAGGGCACAGAACAGGATCGGCGTCCACAACACAATACAATAGGCTGGCTGACCTGGGAAGATGACCACAGGTCAAGATCGCCACAAGAGAGGCGTATTTCACGCTCGGGAGCCTTTCATGCCTTACTGATGACCCTGGCCGTTTCCGCGTCTCTTCCAGTTTTAGGAGATGGAGATCAGTGCAATAGGAAACAAACAGGACCACTAATGCGGTCACGGAGGTTTGGGACTTGAACAAAAAGCTGGGGAGGTGTGTGTGTTTAGGGGGCGGGGTGGGGGGGGGGCAATATATTCACATACATCTCACATGCCCACATCAATATAAACACACACATGTCATCACACGGACACATGCCTTACACAAAACGACCATGTCCACAATACAGATGCACACACACACACTCTCTCTCTCTCTCTCTCTCTCTCACACACACACACACACACACACGCGGAAGAGCGCAGACAAAAGGCAAAGTAAATGGGGGGGCCAATAAAGTTGGTGAACACGGAGGAATTCTTTGTTCTCTTTCAATTCAATGGGCGGCGACACTTCGGGCAGGCTTTTCCACGGCACTGTCCACTAAGATTGGACAAAAAAAAAAAAAATAGGTCAACGCAAAGATAATGGAAGGTCTGTAATTTCTGGATAACAAAAACCATCATCGTACGATTACTTGAGAGGAGGGGGGGGGGAGGAGGAAGAGAGGGGGTGGAGACAAACAACAGCACTGCTATAATTGTCGACAAGTTAAATCCTATGTTGGGTTTATTTCTGTGTTTGTTTAAGTTGGGATTTAACTAGGCATCAGCACGGCCATGGCCAGATCTAGTTTCTACGTATGTATTATAGATCTGAATGCTGTTGCTCCTGTTTGTATTGGATGCATATTCCATGTGTGTGACTTTAGTTTTGTACAGGTCTTCGATTTCCTCTAGGGTGAGGCCCTTTACCAATAGCATATTGTTATCATTATAATTTACTGTCAAAAAAAATATTTTAAAAAAACAGACTAGATCTATTACATGACGTTGAACGTCATGACAGCTTCTGGATTCTCCAACACCAAAGTAACATGAGATAGCTTCAAATTCAGCATTTTACATAATTAGATGTGAATTAATAAAGGAGGAACAAGCATCACATACAGACACGTCATTATGATTTTGTTCTCATATCCGGCAAGGTAACAGAAAGGTGCCATACCAGATCTTCTAGTCTAGGTCTATAAATCATCCTCGTGAGCAGCGTCGAGACCACCTCATTCACATTGTTTGCTTGGGCAAACATGATCTACCTACTCCCGTATGTAATTTGCAAACACTTCAACTCTCTGCATCAACATGTAGCCCATCAACGCAGTGGTATCTGCTCCTCAACCAGGCTTGTGTGCTCTGTCCACATAGATCTTACCCTGCTCGGTCAATCATGAGTCTGAGAAATAATCAAAATGCCTCCTCTGCTTCCGCCCCCGCCACATACTGGCTGTCAAAAAAATTACTTTGCCACCATGAGGCTGATGGTTTTAAAACCATCTATTAACGAATGGGAAACAAAACATTGTTTGTACATCTCAAATCTTGCTAGGGATTCTTTGACAATTATCTGTGTTTGATGTTGATAAAAATCACCATCAGGCCTAATGATCGTTTTTCAGGAGAATATCGGAGTCAGTGGAACATTTTTTTTTCTCCCCCGGCCAGTTCTACAATCCATAAACTCAACTGAAATATTAGGATATTAGGAGGATAGCAGCGCCAAAACAACTAGCACTAGCAGGCGGATGAGGACATGTATGAAAATAGTGGGATGGAAACCACTGAGATCTGATACAGGCTATGCCTTTTTCTTGGGTAGGCTACGTCAAGAACAAGATCTTTACATTTTCCCTCATAGAAATGGTCATAACTCGACTCCTGATAGTAGATACAGTGCAGAATTGCCGATGAACCCCAGTATGAAAAACAATACCAAAACACTGCCGGCCAATTACAGGTACAACAGAGAGGTGAAAGATATACAATATCGATGTTACAAATCAAAGGCCTAAGAGAAAGTGCAATACACCCAGAATTCTAATTCTACAGAGGGATCTGAAACATAAGGATTCGGCAACGTGAGCTTACCGTCGGCGAGAACTAAAAACATTATCAAAAGAAACGCGCCCAGTTCGAGCCAAGTAATGAATCCTCCACGTCGACATGGGCTCCCTTGTGATCATTTTTAAGATAATCTCTGTGCAGTCACCTGAAGACAAGAAACGGAAGGAAAAGAAAAAGAGTGCAATAACTTCACACACTGTCTCGGGAAAGGTGTGTCTGAGAAAATCACTTTCACTTAACAGCACAATGTGGATCGCTCGGTGCACATCAACGGAGTTCAACCTCGACATGCAAGACGTTTATCTTTAGCCTTTGAAATCTCACTTTCCCTTTGTCTGCACGGACATAACCTACGTTCATTCTTGCTACCAATTTCTCCCAAGCTTCCCATTTCGAGAGATAAAAACAGGAGGGGAGCAGTTCTTTCTTTGTGTGTTTTCCGGCGGTAAGAAGAATATTGATTAAGTTGTAGAATCTACAACAGCAGGCACATTGCATGCAAACTGTATATATAAGGTGCAATGCTTTGCCTGACAGCCATCAAGATTACACGTCTTTTGCAGGGGAGAATTCCAAGTAAAAAAATAGGAGGAGAAATGATAACGATGATTGCCTGCGAATGCAGTTAAAAATACGATTAGCGTAGGCTAGGCTGCAAAACGGTTTACATTGATACAGATGGTGGGTGATAATGTATACATGTAAATGAGAGAGAAGAACAAAAAGGCGAAAGGAAAAGAAAGAGCAAGAACAGCTGTAGGAGGCATTCACAGAAGTTCGCCTCTGCTGGAGTCACGGAGTGCAAATAATATAAAAATGATTACATTCAAGACGCCGGGCTGGGGACGAAACCACGCTGTGCGCGGATAGGCAAGGTGGTCTCCCAGGCTCCAGGCAGAGTGAGTTTTCATTTAAAACTACCATCGCAGCCACTTTCAGAGACAGAATGCAAATGAATAAATTCAACTGGATAATTTTCTTCATTTCAGTGACATATTAAACCTTAGATAAGGTGGTCTCCCATTCTCTAAATACTGAGCGTAAACGAATATATTAAATTAGATAATTTTGTTCATTACACTGCCACATTAACCCTTCGACATAATATGGTCTCCTTGTCTCAAAAGAGCGTGAGTTTTCACTTCAATGATAACGCAGTCACTCTCAGAGATAGGGTGTAAAAGGAGTAAATTAAACCAGCAAATGTTTTTCAATTCAGTGGCCCAGTTTAAGGAATAAACTGCATTAATGACTGCACGTGGATTGTTAGGTTTCTTTTCTTCCACGTTGGTCAATAAATCTTATGACTTTTTTTTTTTTTAATCTTTTTTATTTCGCTAAAGTGCCTGATCTCACAGCTTTCTCGATTCCGCACATATTTGCACGACAAAATAGAAAACAGATCAGTACTACCAAATAAATAAATAAACAAGATAGGTCGAATGTTTTCTTTTGTGTCGCTGGGTCACTGTGCCATCGATTCAAAACCATCTACATAAAAATACTCTCTGTCCTTAACAACAATCGATATGATCAGACAGTTCAGCTATCAGTCAAGTGACGCTAGTGGTCGTTTTGCCATGTTCAACGTTGTTTGTTGTGAGAGTTATGCACTCTGCATTTTTGCTAAACGCGTAGGTCTCTCTGTAGCCGGCGTATTTTCAAGATTACCACCTGGTGCTCCTATCTCAAGAATGGCATTTGAAAAATTTCCTCTTCAACACTGTCATCTTAGAACGCAAAGGAGGGATATCTCCCTTTTCAAGCGATGACATTTCTATACAAATACAATACCCCCAAAGAATAGCAACGTGAGACCATCATTTCTGAGTGTTCAGCTGTTATCTGATGGTAATCAAAGACTGCTCACTTTACCTCGAAAATACACTATGATTTGTGTCTTGTGCAACATTACTGAGGAGAGCAAATCTCTTCCTCCGTGAGATTCAATAATCAATTAACGTGCTCCCACGGCGTCCCTTTTCCACCCGCCCTCCTTCCGGGCCTGATCTGAAGGTTACACCTGAGTGTCGACCTACATTCTCGTCAGGTCATGCAAACCTGGATTATCGATCTCCTCCTGGACGTTCTAATCACCTGGAAAGTAAGCGTGCTTGTTTGCGTGTGATTTGGCCCCGATTTGCGTTTGGACCAGAGCGTGGAGCTAAGTCAATGGGGCATGGGCCAATTATTCAATAAAATAATTCCAACTTTGCCAGTGAGTGTGTACATGCTGGAATTACACGAAAGCATCATCCATCTATATTGATTACGTTACCGATCTCAGTACAGCATGCCAAAGTTGGTTTGAAAAGTCACTGACAGTAATTATGTCTACAGAAAGGTAATAAGGAAACCACTTTTCATGCGTCTCCATCTGTCTCTGTGCCTACATGTGTGGGAATTTAACAGTGTATAAAAAAGGCCAAAGTCAGTGACTACTGTCTCTGAAATAGACTAAAACGAGCCATTCCATGTGACACAAATATCACATTCGAAAAACAGATGAGGAAGCGAATACAGAATGACAATGGGAACGTTGAAGATGATTTGTCGGAATTGGGTGGGTGGGAGTGGGGAGGGATCCACAGACATTTGGGTCCTCAAAGAGTTATTCATCCCTGAATATCTACTACAATATTTCCACTAAAAGCAGTTCTATTTGCGTCGGTACTGTCTCTAGAGAAAAGTTCTTTTGGACAAACACATTAGTGTGTATATTATCAATGGTTTGATCACAATGAGATAGTTTATGACTAAAAACGTCCTCCAATTTTCTTCTTTCTACTTGGCACGAGTCACTTTAACCCTTATAACGTCAAGGGACCTATCTGGTCAAAAGCCTTACTCACATTTTGCAATGGCGTTCCCACTCCTTGTTATCACAAAGGTACTTTTATTGCCTAACTTCAAAAGACATCCTGTCAATTCTAACTATAAAATCTTATGTCGTCAAAGAAACCAGCATAGAAAACATTGTAGTAGTGTCTAAGATAAAATAAGACAAACTTTATTTGTCTTCAAAAGTGGACAAGATATCACGACCAGCATTAGAACACGACAGACGTTCTATATACGCCTCAGCGTGATAGTTAATTTAATGAAGAGAAAAACCTCTAAGAAGAAACTTTCACGTCTTCCCTCAAGTGCACTGACGCGTATTCACGACCTAAACAAAGAGGTAGTGCTAAATATATAAACCTGGTAAATGGCTTATGTACGCCGGCGCCCCGCCGTGTTCAAAGTAGCGCCATGAAATTTAAAAGGTCTGAGAAATGTCACTATCAGACTCAGCTGTGCCTTTCATTTTCCTTTCTTCACAAGCTTTTACTGTAAAAATTTTGGCCAAAGGAAACAAGTCATGTCAGCATAAAGGGAGTGAAAATCTATTCGGGAGATGAAAGTTCACTTCCCCATAATGAAAAACAACCTCCAACAACTGAACTGGTACTTATGGTAGTTAACTCGCAAAAGTTTCTCAAACAAGCTGAACGACAGCGAAATGGAGGAGAGCAAAGTAATCAACGTGAAACAACAGCCAGGAAGTTGGTAAGCACAGTGAACTAAAGTCACTGTTTTCCAAACTGTTGCTGAGGTTTGTGAGTACACGATCGATCTGTTGGAAAGCTTTTAATGAAAGTAATGATGAACCGTGCCGGTAAGGTGAAAAGATGGGACATGCCTACTATAGAGGACCGGTTAATTCTTCAGTTGTCATATCGATTGTGTCAGAGTGATCACATAACACACAACAGTGTTATGTTATTTTTTTACCACGGTTGTGGACAGCTGAGATAACAACCACTACAGGAGGTTGAAAAGCTTATAAA
>JBCAUA010024392.1:4739-26788 GCA_038406235.1 Peronia verruculata
CCCATCCCTCAAATACTTTTTTTTTTTTTTTCTCTCAGTTTTAGCTTTCAGAATATGTAAATAGTAACTAAAAGGTGAATGTATCCACTCTAAGGTGTTCATTCATGATGGTTCAATGAATGGGCTCATTTACTGCCCATTAGGATAGGTCCCTCTTGTTGCTGTATAAATACAATTGCAGATATTGATTTTCTGCTTCATACAGTCAAAAGAAGCATAAATGCACTTGATTATGATCTCATCTAATAATGTCAAGAGCCCCACTGCCAGGAGGTGGATATTGGGTGACTACTCTTAGACAACATAGACTCATCAGTTATTTAGTGCTGTATAATGGACCTCCATTTGCCAAGGAAGAGGTAAATTCTCTTTTACCTGCTGCTTGGAAGCACTGTTGTCGACTAGCTAACATAGTAAAGGTCAAGGCATTCATGGGTTTGACAGAGAAAGGTATGGAGGCCACATCTTTCTCAAGAAAAGAAATAAGTTGATCGATTAAAAAGAATGTGGATAACTATTTGCACAAAATATATTTAACGGTACATCCACCTTCATTTATTTACCCTGGATTTGTGCACTGAAGCTCACTGAGCCATTCTTGTTTTATTGTGGAAGGTTAGTGGAATTTGTATCAAATAATGTAGTTGGAGGCAATTTGTGCATGAAGCTCATTCCGAGACCACCAGCCTAGATTACTTTGATGAGACTGCTGACATTGAGTTCCTTCACCTTGAAATTTATATTTTTGCATCCAAAAGTTACTTTTAAAAAATGGACTTCAAACATTAAAAAAAAAATACTGGCAAATTCCTTACAGGTATTCTTGAAATTTAAGAAAAAAAAATAATGCTGGTTCTCTTTTGAAATTAAATAAAAACCTGAAAAAAAACAAAAAACTAAACAGGTGTAAATTCTAAAACAGACTAACATTGCACAAAATGCTGTGCTCGAGTACATTTTCTGGAAAAAGTCAACAGTGGTCTAGCACCAATATTTTCAATAATAAGTGAAAAAAGAAATGAAAAAGAAACAAGCCAAAGGAAGGACTTTTTGACAAAACATTTTGGTTCTGTGTCAGCCATCTACTAATAGTTTTCCCGATAATGCTAATTGTTAATGAGGTATTTTGAGAAAAGTCACATGACTGAGGATTTTAATTCACACACTGATTTGTTTACATGCTCTGCACATGGCAGACAAATCTTGATGAATGATAAGCTTTCAGGCATGTCACACCATATAAACAAATCCACATGTGATTGATGTTTCGTCTATCATGTGACCAATCTTGAAATGCCTCATTGATTGAAACACAAAATGGATTAGTAATTTCAAGCAAAGACTGGAAGACTGAAGCAAATGGAGGAGAATTACCCTATCAGTGTCACTGGCTGCTGCCGCAAAGACCGCATCTGGTGATGCCGACAGATTTCGGAATAAAATATTGAAATAAACAAAAATTTGGTGCTGTCAGGATTGAGACTAGATGATAAATGTCTTTGGCTCATCTTTCATAACAGGCACATAGCTTGATTTTTTTTTTTACCCCCCACATTTTGTATTTTTCAGATGTGGACCCATCGGATGTGATAAGCCTGAACCTGAGTGAAGATGCCAGAGTGTCGGAAGTCAATCAAGATTTGCGTTCCATTCTGGGCCTGAATAATTCAGAGCTAATTTTGAGGGTAAGACTAAAAATGTTGCTCTGTGTTTTTGTTTTTGTCTTTATGAGAAAGCAGATCAAGTGAAATAGAGATGCAACACAGTGACATTAGTGGCCATCAAACTGAGGCCACTAGAGAAATCATGATTTTTTTCGAAAGCAAGTGAATTTTTAACCCATATTTTTTTACACAAAACTCTTCTGTTTGTCCATTTGTAGAACAGAGCAAAATTTTATTGAATTGTATTGAGTTTAAGTGCAAAAAACTGATTTTTTGACATGACTTAAATGGGGATTGATAGGAATTACAAAAAAACTGATCAGCCATTTTCTCACTATATTCAGCTGTAGCAACAGATCATCCCCATCATCCCGACTTCCTCTCAAGGGAGAAGAAAAAGAAATGAATAAATTTTAATGTAAGACCCATTTGTGTAGAAACTGATCAGTGCCTGATTTCATCATGTTGTGTCTCAAATACATGGTGAAGACTTTCTTTCTTTCTTTCTTTCTTCCTTTCTTTCTTTCTTCTTTCTTTCTTTCTTTCTTTCTTTCTTTCTTTCTTTCTTATCATTCTTTCTTTCTTTCTTTCATTCTCTCTTTCTTTCTTTCTTTCTGTCTTTCTTTCTTTCATTCATTCATTCATTCTTTCTCTCTTTCTTTCTTACTTGTTTTTAATTATCTGCATTTAATAAAATTGTATTTGTAGTGATGTAACAACACTGTTCTCTTGGAGACAATGCCTTGGATCACATTCTTCAGTTTTCTTTGTATCAGAACTTCTTGTGAATTCAAAAATATATACGTAAGACATTAACAGTTTGGAGATCAACCAGTATCCGTTTTGTGTTGAAGGTAATGGGACATCACTGAGGACTACATGTAAAATGTCCAAGACTTAGATTATTCCCCTTACCTAAGTCATTATTTTCAGGGAACTAATTAATTAAAATTCTCCAAAAATTTCTCAAAATATGTTATAGCTTTTAAATGAAGTTGTCAGTATGTGAATCTTATAGACATAGGGATGAATTATATTGAGAGATAGATGAATTAAGATTCTGAGAAGTATACATATTGAGTGATAATGAAAGAATAAGTATACAAGTATTTTGTTGCTGCTGTTTGCTGTTTTCATATGAAGCACTGGAGTGGTTTCCAGCTGGAGCAGTTAAATTAGGGTATAATGGTGGATAATTATCTTATGGTTATATATGTTTTATATGTCATATGTTAGGTATGTAATACATTTAGCACCCAAATTCTTTTCTTCTCAATCCGCGCATAGTTCCAGCTTTATTCATCTGCGAATAGGATTCTCTAGTTTTTGTTTGCTATTCACATATATGCATCACTTCCTCAAACATGTGCACCTTTCTGTTAGTCAAAATAGTTTGAAAGTGAGAGAAGACATTGAGAAGAGCCTGTTTTTTGGACATTTTCCAAAATAAACATTTCTCCAATTTTGGTCTATATGCGGATAGGAAACAACGGTGATGATTTGTATATTTCTGAGCTGGAATGTCCTGGGGAATGTCAGCTGGCAAGTAGATGAAGTAATTAGTAGGTAAACTTATATTACACATGTAGGTGTTTTCATAGGTAGATCAGGCAGTCAAGTAGCATATTTCACAACTATGCCAGCTGAATAGTTTACCTGGGCGAAAAGAATGCTGGCATGGCAACGAACTGATGCACAGAAAGTATATGATGTCTATATCGAGATTTCGAGATGCATTTGTCTTGGATTATTTTTCTTCTAATTGACTGTTCAAGATAATGCCAGGCCTTGTCAGTGTCTAGACATAGCGGTCAATGAGATCCTATAGCTGGTGTGCAGTACATCACTGTCATGTGCTATAATTGATCCAGACTTGGCCTTTCACAATGTAGAATACAATCTTTTTTTTTTTTGTTGAGACATGATCATTAAGAAATCTTGTGAGAAAATGTCAGATCAGTCTGACCTTTCCTATATCTCAGAACTTGGCCTGGTTCTGGTGGCTGAGATATCACAAATGCACATTATATATATTTTTAAATGTCTATATTTTTGCACATATATGTTTGATCTATAATATAATATTGATTTTTCATGTCAATACTTTAAAGCTTTTTTGTTAAAGTATTTGCCAGCTATTGACCAGTCAGGTCTTTGAGCTCAGAAAAATATGCCTTATCCATATTAATTGTTGGGGGGAGATATAGACATCTGTCAGTCACAAAACAGACAGCCTGGAGAAGGGAAATACCATAATATGGTCCAGCATTTTCCCAGTCTTCCTCTAGCTGGAAAACCAGAGGATCTGGCGTTACATGACCTGCAGGAATATGCAACTGTTACTGTGTACAATTTTTGACAGTATCTGATCCAGCACAATTCCTCTCGCTAAACAGTCTTCTAAACGCTCCTGCAACTTTCAGTTTTCATGCTCTCAACTATAGATTTTCACTCTAGAATCATAGCAGAGAAAAGATGAGTGGAAAGATAAATCATGAAATAGTAATGAATCACCAGAAATCCATTTTCTGTTTTCATAGATTCTTTTCACAGATTTTGTATCAGTAGCTCACTGCTGTAATATTGATGACCAATGGTTTGAACCATCCATGTGTATGTTAGAATTGAAAACACAAAGACACAACTGTGTTTCATTTTGCATCTTTTTTCTGACTAACTGTCAGAACGGCCACTGTTGGACATTGAAACATTTAAAAACATCGATAAAATGAGATATGTGTGATAGAGTTTTCAGAGCTTTTTTTTTTCTTTAAAAAAAAAAAGAATTTACTCATGTACATTTGGCTTACGCACAGGGCAAATGAGTTGGAGTTGTGCCAGGCAGTATCATGTTACGGCTGTTTTCCTAATCATATATCAAAATTTATACCAAAATTTTAACTTTTCTTTCACGTTAAAAAAAGGTTAAATTTTGCTTTTGTGAAAGAAATTTGGCACTTGAGTTGGAAAATAGTTATAAACAGCTGCAGCTCCAAATCACATGGTGCAATTTCCGATCATTTACCCTGGTTGCATGACATTTAAAGATCAACAAAACAAGTGCAAAATGCTGAAAGATTTTTTTAAAGCATGAATCGTTTGCAATTATGAGATGAAAAGAATCTTTGAACATAGAAATTTGGGAGAGGATATCACTGGTTTAGAAAATGGAATAAAGAAGGGAGGAAAAAAATGAACGAAAAACAAATAGCCCCTCATTTCAGAATTGTACATCTTGCATAGATGTTTTTGAGCAAACAAGATAGATTTAGGAATACAGAGTTCAAGGAAGATATTAAATGAGACAGTGATTGTACAAGAGAAAGAGTACAGCATGTTTCTGTGATATTTTTTTTTTTTTCAGCATGGTTGACATATGCATTTATGAAAAGACAAGCATTCAACAAAACACATCTGATTTATACATGACATGTCAGGTCTTTTGTATCTCTGCGACTTCACTGCTGCTTGCCTTCGCTCGTGGTTCAGTGATATTGACATTAGTAGGCATGATCGTGATTTTGCACAATCTTGACTGAGTGAAAAAACAAAAGTTGTGCAAATATCTGCTGAAGCCAGACATCCAAACTGACTCAGATTATCAATAGCCTTAAATATCAATCAATTCCCAGGTGTTTGCATGCCATTCAGCAGATATCGTGAACAAACATAGGGAAAGTTTGGCAGTTTTTTGTTTGTTTGTTTTTGTTTTTTTTTTTATATAAAGCCTTTTGTCACTGCCAACATAAAGTTCACTTACTCTGTCAATTCATTTCATGAGCAAACCCCGGAAAATTTACGGACTTTGCATCTGTAGAAAAACTAGCTATGAAATACGGACATTGACAGTCATTGGTCAAAAGAATGGATGTTTTTTATGTCAGATTGTTTTCTGTTGTCAGTGGCAATGCATGTCAGGAATTGAAGCAGAGAACGGGCTAGGAGTAGCCCTGATCATGACAGCCTAAACCTGCATTCTTGAGACTCCAGGGTCTGAAGCTGTCTAATTTTGGACCACATTATCCACCAAGAAGTGGGAAATATATCTATATGTCAGATGGAAGAGCATGAATCGTTCTCGTCGTTCAACTAGTTATTGGGTTGTTGGGTTCAGGATAAAAAGTTCTAGGTTTGAATGCTGCTGAATCCTCTCATAGGATACTTAGTTCCCAACATTTTGTTCTTGAGAAAAATGTTTTACACATATTTCCTGACTCATCCCAGGCTGAAATGGGTATCTAACTATAGATTATGAATATTATTGGGAGATTTATAAGGAATTGAGTGCCCAACTTGGTATTTAGCTATCCTTATATACTTCCCAAGATATTGAGAACAAAATTATACCAGTGTCTCCATTGGATCTGTTGGGGTTAAAATACACTGTAAAGCTCTTAGAGCTTGTACTGTGCTGGACTGAGTGCTATTTTATTATTAATGAACATTTTACTTTTCAAAAACTGAAACCATTGCTTTATAAATTACTCAGCTGCTTTTTCCAATGAAAAAAACTGTAGTAATACTGGCTCCCTTGAGAAATTATGGATGAACCATAAAATGTTATCTCTGCTCTTTCAAGTGAACCTGGTGTATAGTTCCTCCTATTAAAATCAAAGAAAATAAGCAAAAACTATACATAACATTTTTTGATCATGTGCATGCTTAATTGATACATTTCTGTATTATGTTTCTGATTCTTCAATTATTCATCAAAGGACATTTTTGTCAATGCTTAGTGATAGATTAAGTTTAATACCAGCAGCAACTGAAACTGTCAGCAGGGATTTTCTGGCACGGTTCCAGACCAAAGCTTGGCGAGACAGGTATTCTGCCTGTGGCGAGTGCATGGCTACACCTTGTGTGGCATTTCTCTTCACTGATTTATTGATCTGGGTCCAGGTGGCCGTTTAAATCTGTTTTGTTGTACCAAAGATTTATTGTCTAGTCTTTTTTTATTCTAAATCTGTTTGAAACCCTGCCGAGCAGTTTGTAAGTGTCACCATTGTTCATTTGGGTAAAAATTGACGTATGAGTCATTCTAACTACCTGTGATACATAATGGTTCTAATATGTACCATATCATAGCGATTGTAAACTAAAGTCACACCCTGGTAGTCCTAAATACATATAAGTATGCAGTTTTGTATTAATTTCTGAGTGTCAGCGGTATCCCTGAAAGATTTACCTGACATGTATTCATTGCAGCAATGCTGATGTGGAGAAACCAAAACCCCAAACTCTGATCTTCAGTGACTGTAGTTAATCTTGTGGTTGCCTTTCAATTGAATATGTCGAAGCTGACACTGTACTGTTTGCTGGGTTGAATGTAAGGCTTTGGAACTTGTCATTCCTTGGCACTGCTATGCAGTATCTGAAAGAGCAGGAAGAGGTGGGCAGGGCAGATGGGTTGGGGATAGATGGGTAAACAGAGGGAGATTTTTTACTGCCAGGACTACAACTAAGATATTCTTTGAGACATCGACTCTAATAAAGTAATATTTAAATTGGGTTACTTCAGTGTTCATTATGGTAAACAAAAATTCCATTGGTAACAAGAACATTGGGATTTGAATAGTTGGCAAAAAAAAGTCATATGTTTTAAGGTTGATGAGACAGTGGAAGAAGCATACACATACATAAAAGGATTAAAGTAGGTGTTCTTCATTCTTTTCTTTTTAAGAGAACAGATGTCCTCAGTTGCTTTTATTCCTGGGATGATTCTAACCATGTGTATGAACATTTTTTGTTCACACATCTACATGTTGAATGATAGAGTAAAAATATTGAATCACCATTTGAAACAGTACTTGTACATGTATTTGAATATGAATCACTAGTAATAATAGCATAAAGTATTGAAGTATATTACTTACTTTTGAACAATGATGAAAAGGTTGCAGTATACATATAATAATTTTTGCAACCCCAGGATCATGAAATACATCTCTCAAATTGCACAAGATTTAAAACATTTTTAGGTTAAAATACCACAGTATGAGAATCCTTTAGCCTTGCTTCAAAACCTCAGTCTGGCTGTGCAGATTATGGCTGCATGTTCAAGAATAGGCTGCCAGTGTGATAATCCTCAGGACCTTATGAGTCAGCCCACTCATACTGAGTTGTAAAATGTTGTAAGATTTGATGACCCGTGCTGTTTAATTGCCTGAGTTTTTAAAAAAAATTATTTATGTTTTTTTTTATATCAGTTTTACAACATATGTTAGATATATATGTAGGTCTTTCAGTTCTAATGACAAGAACATTTAGTCTTCTGGCAGCTTCTAGAGTCACTAGTCATAAGAAAATACTATGCATACATCTGAAAGATCTGCAGTTTTAACTACAGAATATTTTAACTCATTCTTTATGACATACTGACGATCGACTCGAAAGTTTTCTGTTCCCCTCGACAGCTGGAAGAAGCTCAGTCAGCTGGAAGAAATAGATCTAACCTGAAAGGGAAAATTACATAAAAATGGGGAGAAAATTATGTAAACATTGAGTTAATCTTCTGGTAACTAAAGAGTTTCTAGTTTTACTAAAAAGGATGCTATGCAAAAGCCTGCAAGAGCTGCAATTTTAGTCACTCAGATACTTTTACTTTAATCTTTTGGTAACTTGTAAAGTGTTTCTGACTTGTTAAAGAAAAAGAAACTTTCATTAGGATCCCTCATAGTTTGTAATGTAACCACATAAGATTGAACAGTAATGTGGGTAGTGAGTGATCCAATGTTTGTTTGTTATAGAATAATCTTTGTAATGCAAGGTCACCTTGAGGAGAAGATTATGTCTTGTGGTGAATAAATCAGGTATTTTATGTAGGGAGTGAGTGATCTAAGAATATTCCACCTCCGGCATAGCAGGATCTTATCTTAATGTAGAATAGTAGAAGAAACAGAATCTGTTGTTAGATATTTTTAAGGACAACTGTATATTTCCTTTCAAAGTTCTTTCAATGTCAGTGTCTCTAGATTTGAGTGTTGGGGATAATAATAAAAAATATTAGTAGTGATAGCCGTAAAGTACATTTATATGGCCATTGACAAAACCAAAGTATTTTACGGTAAAACATTTTACTAAACATATCAGCGCAATCAGGGATAATGACATACATGTACATGTGTACTTATGATATGATGTACAAACCTGATCATAGATACACTCACTTACAATTTAATACAAGAATACACAAGATTTGAGCTTGTAGACATGACTGACTGTTACCATGAAAATGTACCCACCGTGTTGGGCACAATATGGCTGTTGTCGTGCTAATGTGCCATTAAACCCCAACACAAACAAACAAACAAACAAGCAAACATGGTTGACAACCATCACAGAGGAATATCTGGCATTGTCACCCAGGCAGGTTTTGTTCTAATCAAAGTATGTTCTTAATTGAAATTGAAATGATTCAGAATTCTAAGAGGTAGGCAGGCAGTGAATGACATTGCATGTTATGTGGCAGAATATATCAGATTGTTACGTTTACACCAGCATGTTAAGTGCGTGCACTGGATCTTTGGACCATGAGATTTACAAACCAGGCACTGTGGAAATCTTTCATATGATGAAATTCTTACTAAATTTACACAACAGGTGTCAGTTGTCAGTGCCAAGTCCTGTATTGATTATGTCATCTGAGTAGTCTATTATGTTATAAACATAGTACGTGTTCACATATGATTTGTTTTAGCCAATTCTGGTTTTATCTTTGCTCCAGTGATTTGCTGAGCTCATGATCCCAGGCTGTAGCTGATTAATTGTTACTGACATTGGCTACTCACTAGGTGTGCCTGCAGATTAGGATGACCTTCCACTACAAAAACATACAGCTGCAGAAACTTGTCATTAACAAGCAAGGCAAAAAAATAAACAAACCGTAACTTTTTACTCACAACCTAGTTGGCTCAGTATCACTAAGAGTTTATGCTGCAATATTGCTCAGGTAGAAACAAGTTATGAAAACAATATGAGGTTGATAGAAAAACAAGCGCAAGATTACATGAGTCCTTTGATCACTAGAATCAGGAAATCATTTCTTTGAAAGAGCGAGTTGTAATAGATATTTACACTGAAAATCACATCCAGCTCATTTGTCTAGCTATAAAGGACCAGTGGCTGAAGAATATAATATTTTGTTCATATGGTTGGAGTTCTTCATTTTTGATTATGCACATGATAGATTTGTTGTTGGAAGGTAAACAGTTAGTGTACAATGTTGTCTTCACGTAAATCTGCAGAATTAAGTGAGTGTACTGATCCTGGCATAAATGAAAATGCATGGGCTATGGCAGCCCAGTGAATGTAGATATTTTTTGTAATCTATGTGATCTTTAGTGTGTTTACTCAGAGAATAAGAAATACCATAGAGAAAGAGTGAGAGAGAGATTGAAAAGTAAAGAATAGGAGTTTGAATGATGTAAAGAACAAAAGAAGAATGAGAGAAGAAACAAAAATGTGCCAACAGGAGATGAACCAAAAAGAAAGAGGAGATTGAGAGAAAAGAAGGGGGAAAAAAGTATAATTATATTTATGAAAGCAGAACAAATAACAGAGGTTAAGAACAGAGATTGAGAGAATTGAATCCCATTAGGGCACAGGTAAAAATAAAATTCAGCTAACAATGAATACATGTGAGAAAAATATACATCAACATAAAAGTGAAACATATAGCTATATTCATATGCACCTTATTACCCTCTTACTTTCTCTCTCTCCTTTTCTCTTTCTCTCTCTCTCTCTCTGGCATAGAGTCAGAATGTGGATTGGCACATGCAAGCACCTGCCAGGAATGGCAGTGATGATATTTTTTTTCTTACAGGCAAAAATCTCCTGTGCCAAGCCTGAACACTTCCTGGTGTACATTAACAACCAATAACCCATTCTTCTTTTCCTATAGGGAGTCTCCACTTCTTATAATTCTTGACACTAGGAGAGAGGAATATGTGCTAGCTCAAGACCAACTGTCTGCAAGGCTGTAATTTTTTAAAATCTATTTAACAATCAATTTTTAACCTCTGCTATCTTATAAGGAAATATAACACACTTTATAAAGGAATACATTTACATCATATTCCAGTTTGTAATTCGTCAAATGTAGCTAAAATTATATGTCAGTGGTTTTCGGATAGCTAAGAAAAAGAAAAGGCACCCATGGAGTTTTGAACTTTTCAATGACAATAGCTTTGAAACTTCACTGTAATTTTATTTGCTTTTCATGAACATTGATTGAAATCAACTTTTAAGTTTATCTACACCTAAATTGACATTGTTAATACCTTTAAACCATATCATAGGCTGTTTATCGGGTGGCACTTGCTATATGTTGACAGCTACATGCAGATTTGAGAGGCTGCATACAAAAGGTCTTTTTCTTCATAGCCAGTTTTCAATGTCGCCAACTCAACAAAGGAGAGAACCTGGTACTATTTTTTATTCCTTGCTGGTTAGTACTGTACTCTCTCATAGCTGCTGGAGGTCTCGTGAATGATAGGGCCCGGATCTGCCCACTTGTTGAGTGGTGTGCAATATTGATATGCTGAGCTAACATCTTGTCAAGTGCCTCTTCACTCTCTTATCTGCTTCAATAACAATCACATGCTGGAGATTAGAGAGCTGGATCAATGACTCAGACAGCTGTCGCATATTGTACTGATCATCTCAAATGTATGCGCTTGTTGAGCAAATAGCTTGTATTGTATTAGGACATGACAGCTACTGCATTTTGTTAACAAACTGAGAGCAAAATGTCCTGAAAATGTCTCATATTTGTCTGAAATGAGTCATGTTGGTCTGAATATGAATGTCTCATATTGGTCTGAAAAGCTTCATTGTGGCCTGAAATGTTTTGTGTTGGTGTCAGATATCTTACATTGACCTGAAATATTTCATCTCAGCCAAAAATAAGATAAGAGAAGATAAACTTTTTTTGTCCTCAAAAAGGAGATTCCACTCAAGTTGATGAGACATCAGCATATGAGATACGACACGATGAAATCAGGTGCTCGTCAAGCAGAGCTGATTAGAGAAATCACGTTTTTCAACAATGAATGAATTTTTAGGCATTTTTTTTTTCTTCACCAGACCCTTCTATATCCATCTTAAAATGCATTTCAGAGTTCAATTTACTGAAATAGATCGAGTAAAAGCCCCAAAATTTTATTTTGTCTGCATGACCGAGCAAAGATTACTAAGGATTTACAAAATTGATCGGCCATTTTCTCGGTAAATTCACCTGCAGGAACAGGTTACCCCCATCGTCTTTAATTGCCAATGTCTCAACTTCTACTTAAGGTAGAGCAACCATCTTTTCTCACACAGAAAGGGAAATGAATAATCTCCATGGTGATACCAATAACTCCATATGCTGAAAATTTGACGAGAGCCTGATTTCATCATGTCGCATCTCATATATATGTATAAGATACATTCTGACTTACTTGCAGTTAAAACATCTGCAAATGGCTAAAAGCCAAGGACTCCTACAATCTGTGCAGACACATCAATTTAGAAAAATAACTTTTGGCTGTCACCAACTTCTTTGCAGGCCACCTTTATGGTAAAGATATTCCATTGAAACATTTTTCTGTGCAGATATCGCATGGGAAGATAGAAAAAGGGTGAAACATTTCCCTCTTTTCATGTATAAAAACAGACCTTTCTGTCAATGATTTTATTAGAATTGTTAGTGGTTTTTCTTTTGTTTTACTTATTTTGAAATCCAAACTTGCACTGTGGTAATTTGATCACATTTCCTTCATCAGCTTCACCCCCATGCCTCTGATATCCTCAGTGGATGATGTAATTTCTCCACAAAATGATCTTATGTCTGATTTTATGTCATTTAAAATCACTGCCCCTGATTGGACAATTTTGGAGTTATGAGTGACAGACCTGTTATATTTCATGAATTCCAGGTTCGCAATGCTCGTGGCTCCATCATCCCACTCAATGGAAAGATAACTCAGATCAACTGCTCAAGCTCCAGGTAAAACAGGATATTTATTACATTTAGCTTACATACCTATATTCTGTATGTCATTGCAGGAAAGCAATATCCTTCATTATTTCCACCTCTTTCTATAATCCGAGATGTCAGACTTCTTGCTTAGAAGAAGACTTTCTTTGCTGTCATGGATTTGATTTTTTTTTTTTTTTGCTGATCACAGATGTTTGTATACATACATCTTTCATTGATCTAGTTAAGATGCCTCAGTTTTTCTATTTCACTCACTACATGGAAATGGTGTTGAAAACTACAGCATGTAGTGTCGTGCACTCTGTCACATTGCAACAGTGAGATTAAAACTGATTGCAGACAGTTAGCATGAACTTTCAGAGATCAAAAGTTTTTGTGGTGACATCAAGATAGCAGGTAGATATCTCACAATTTGAGAGATGACAGGACTGACTAGGTTTGAATCTCTCCTGCTGCACGGAGGCTTCACCATATTGCAGTGGTCCCCAACCTTTTTGTTTGCCGTGGATCGTTCAACTTTGTGACAATTTTACCGCGACCGGGGGTTGGGGGTAGATAGTGTTAAGTGGGTACGTCTGTACATATGTCTGTGCATGTGTTAAAACATTTGATATATCTTGAATGAAAATAGATTTCTGTCACCGTGATTTGCGTGACAAGTAGCATAATAATAAAAGGAAAATAAAAAATTGCTATTAAATTGAATGGTAATAATTAAATATTTCTTATGCGGCCCGGTACCAATTGATTGGCAGACCAGTACTGGTCCTTGCCCTGGGGGGTTGTGGACCACTGCCATATGGTATTGGAAGCTCAGTTTTGACTGTAATTAATATCAGAAAATACTGTGTCATTTTCTACAATGCATGGAATATGAAACAGAACAGTGCCAACTTTAAATATATTGTTAATCACAGCACCATATATACCATAGTGTAAGCTAAGGAATTGGATACCTCTGTCATGTTGCAACTCATATTTTCAAGCGAGCAAAGTGTTCTCCGTCAAATGAGCACCATCTGATGTTTGGGCCAGAACTGACATTCTTATTGTCTCACATTATCAAAAAAGTCTCTGGCATATTGCTTATTTATTGCCTTGCCTGTCAAATAAAACTCTGACATTTGTTTTCACAGACCCTTCACCTTGGAAGTTGTAGAACGTTTTCAATCAGGTAAGTCAAACCTCAGTTGAAGGCCATCAGAGTCAGAACTGCTTGTATTTTCTGCTTGCTATGCTCATTGTGCTCTTTTGCATGAGCAGTTTTTGAAACTTGGGTTGGACTTTTAGTGCTCAGACTGTCTAGAAAAGCCAGGGGATGGTCATGCTCAAATGTTTTGCACCCAGGGCAAATGAGTCGTAAGTCACAGTGGGTGAGTTCAAGTCACAGCCGTCCTTTACCGTTTTTTAAAATATTTTCGGACTATGATACAAAAATATTTCTTATTTCAGATTAAAAAAAGTTAAATTGTCCTTCTGTGAACAGAAAAAAAAAATGTAGTATTTTACTCAGAAAATGGTTAAAAACTGCCAAAAACGGCCATATATCTTCATTGCCTTGTGTGACTTCCGACTCATTTGCCCTGGTTGCAAGACATATGGTTAGTTAGGTTAGCCTGGCAGAAACAAGATTCTGTTGGTTGAATAGATTCTGTGATTGTTTCTTACTGGCGCAGTTTGTAAAATGCCTTTCACCATCTGCTTTGCACTCATTCATATCTCATTGTCCCTACCCTCAAAGAGGGTTGATCATGTTGTACCTTGAATCAGATGGTAAAAGATAACACAGGATATTGGATCCTTTACAATACATGGAAATTACCTCATATTTGTTCATGTCTAATTTGTCATTGTGTTGATAACTTTTTTTTTTCAACAATTGTGACATGTAAACAAGTTTCAGCTCTTCATTCATGATCTTAATAAACTGGAAAAAGTGTCTTGTACTTTCACATCTGGCAAAGAGAACCAAGTAGAGTGATAGGTTTGTGATCTATATGTACATTATTTCGTTAATTTTTGTTACTTGAAAACCTTCTTTTTGGATTTTCACTATATTACCCAGAGTGCTTGTATGGTTTCTTGTGGTTTTGTGTCCGTTGTGAGTCTAAGCCACATAGTTTTTAAGATTTACTTGTGATTCAGTGCTTTTTGCATGTCCTAACTAGATGATTTTTTTTGGATTTACATGTGGTTTTATGCCTTTCTGACAGTGGAGCCCAAGCCCAACTCTTTGGAACTGTCTCAGTATGCTGAGTCCTTGAAGAACAAATTGATGGACATCCAGGAACGGGTGAGTATTTGAACTATCATACAAACGTATAGTGAGCTGTGGGTCATTCAGATTGGCATTTGACTGTACGTGCTTTTAATTTACTGGCCATGGGCTTTTCACTTTGTTTTGAAGTAGGCTGCTCTTATGTGTATATGGACTGTGCTGCTCTTATGTGTATATGGACTGTCAATCAAATTTGGTGGATTCAAATAAAGCAATGTGGATCATTTGCAAGTTTCAAACTGTCTGTGTAAAAGGAAAATGACTTTAGGGTCAGCAGTAAAATCTTCAATGGCCAAAGGTCACCTTTTCAGTCACCTTTTTGTCAGATCACTTAGTAAGTGTTTATGGGATTCTGTCTACAGCCAGATTTTTGGCTTCATATTGGTATGGTCAATTCAAGAAATTTAGAACCACTATTTAAGTTGTTCTGTTGAGCATATAGTGATGGCAGGCACTGTCCTTTCAGGCAAGGATCAATACATATAGTTTTACATATGTCATGCACCCAGGGCAAATGAATCGGAAGCAGAGCCGAATGAGTTCAAATCACAGTCATTTTTTACTGTTTTTTACTATTTTCCAACTGTGATACTTAAATATTTCTTTTTTCACAATACAAAAGGTTAAATTGTCATTTTGTGAAACCAAAAAAAATTTACTATCTTAGTTGGAAAGTAGTTAAAAACGAACAAAAAAGCAGAGTATCTTCACTGCCCAGGGTGACTTCCGACTCATTTGCCCTGGTCACATGATATATTTCTCAAGAGTGTAGCTGGGAATTGTGGATTAAAAAAAAGCTTTCTATCTTTTCATGAGAACAGACTGACATCCCTAGTTTTTGTGAACTCAGGCTGGATAATGGAACATGTGAATATTTCAGTAGTGAGAATAAAGGATAACAGACAAAAGGAGGGGAGGAGAGAAAGAAGGACAGAATAGAGGAAGAGCAAGCATATACATGTAATTTCTAATCATGAAAAGAGAGTAATGGAATAATAACAAGTGTCAGCTATCCCCCCCCCCAAATTCTTCTCCCCTCCTTTGCAATCATCCAGAATGCAGAAGGGACTGGAAATTGCCTAAAAAATATTAACAATTTTGATTGACTTTATGAATGAACATTGATTTTGGCAACAAATAAAGTTTATTGAGGACAAATGGAGTTTATCTTATCTTATCTTATATTATCTGAGCTTTATCTCATAGAACTCCTAGCCTAGAGAGAGTGACTTGCACAGCATGTTAGTATGTTTAGTGTATTCATACCGGCTGCTACAAGCCAGTCTTGCATGCTGTAATGAGGTAGTGCATCAAATTTTTTATACCTCTGTATGGTTATGGTTTTTATAAGCTTTTCAACCTCCTGTAGTGGTGGTTATCTCAGCTGTCCACAACCGTGGTCAAAAAAATACATAACACTATTGTGTTATGTGAACACTCAATCGATCTATATACCTCTGTAAAGCAAGTGTAATAGTTGACAACCATGCTTTGGTCTTAATCTTGTATTGGATTTATCATTTCCCAGAAGAAAGCAGATATGTTATATATTTCAGAATTGTCTGTTAATTTATTTTTAGAATTTCATTCATGAATCACAGCAGTCACTGTGAGTGTTAGATGGAAGAAAAACTTTCTGACACTTGAGTTCAAGTCTTGAATCAGTTAAACCATCATAGTCGTTGCTATTTTTCTGATCTTTTTCTCTCCCTTTGTGCCCCAGATCTGGAAAGTGGAAGTGAGTATGGAGAACATGCATGAAAGACGGAAGGACAAAATACATCAGGTAGGATTATCATCTCATACATGACATTGTGTACTCAGACAGTCTATTACAGAAGGAGCGTGGACTTTTGTTTTGCATATAACGCATGGTGGTGATTACATACCTATTGCACAGATGAAACTTGAGAGGTTATTTTTATAAGTTAGTTTAGTTTCATTCAATAAATGTAATCCTGTTTGTGAAAGAAGCATAAGGTACTACGCTGTCAGAAGAAGAATTAGGAAAATTCACTGGGTGGGCATGGACCTTAAAATAAAAATTAATTGAAAAACAACAAATCAGAGACCAACTGTAACTAAAATGTTAAGATAAGGAATTTGTCACATTTTGAGAAAACGCACGTCGGCATTGTCAGAAACCTGCCATGGAGACTGATGCAAAGGCAGACCAAGTAATGCTAGGTAGTGTTAGGTCAAAGCTGAAATAGAGAAGGCATGACTCCTGTGAAACGAGATTGATTAAAATACCCAAAAAAAAAATTTAAAAAAAAAACAATAAAAAACAGTGCCATACTGTGTAGAGATCATTGGTAGGGGATTTGTGATCCACTGCGGATTAAAACATTCCTGCTGCTTGTGCTGCTGATGATTATGATAGAGACAATGGCTGTGCTCCTTAAACATTTTTTTTCTTTGCCTTGAAGAAAAATCAGCTATGTTAAAAAATTGGGAAACTTATATTTTTACAAAAATGCTATTTCTTTACTTTATATTATATCGCTTTATTCATTAATTTATTAGTGTAATTTTCCATATTTGTTGCCTTTTTATTAAAATGCAAATACGTGTTGACTGTCCTTTAAGACATTTCAGCATAATGATGATAACGAGAAAGGAATTAATCTTAGTTGCCGGTTGCACAGTCTTTTTCTATTTTATAAAATCATGGTAACGAGAAAGTAATTGTTTTCTCTTGGCTTCTTTCCTGCATGTTTATTGTGGAAAAATTATAACTTTTTGTTCATTTTTATCACATAGGAGATTTCCAAGTTGGAAAACACTGTCAACTTCCTGAAGAAAAGAATTGAGGAGGCTGAAACAATTGAGTGGCGCGGAATGTTTGTGAAAAATCCTCTATGGTGATCTGATTTGTACAAAGTTGGTCTTGTACAGTGAAATGTGATACTTGAGTATGTTGAGTATGGGTTATTCAACACTAAAGAAATGTCATATGTTATATGTCCAGATGAGATATATCTGATGCCAAATTGTTTTTATGAAGAAATCTATTGATGTACCATGGAAGGAGAAATGAGTGGTTTTGATGGCCTGGTTATTGCACTGTTGGACTCAGGATAAAAAGTTGCGGCTTAATCCTGACTGGTCCCTTGGGAAAGACAATTTACACATATTTCCTGACTCGAGCCAACTTAAAATGAGTACCCAATTATAGGCAGAGAAAATTATTGTGGGACTGGTAATGATTTAGATGCATTGTTTGCTTGTCTCGAAGCTGAGAATGTCTGTAAGTGTCTCCATCGAGTCTGTCGGGATAATAATTGATTGTAATGCTCCAAGAGTCTGGATTATGTAGAGATATGCATGACTGTTATACAAATGCCCTCTATTTTTATTGCTGTTATTACTACTTCACTCTGGTGAAAAGTTTATTTAGTCACATTAATGAGATGTTGTGTACTGAGATATTTGCATTCAGAGCTAATATCTAAGACTCCATGGTCAGTGAAAAGCTAATTTTCTCAACAGAGCTGCCTTTCACACCAAATGCAAGGAACTCAGGTTGTGTGACATACATATACAAGTGTCCACACAAAAATACTCCCTAATGTCAGAGGGCTAAAAATATAAACAAGTTCAAATATACTGATGAATATAATATTCACTGATTCCCTAACAACAAAATTTCATTTGATTTCCAGCGATCCTGGATTAGCTGAAAATTTTTTAAAGACAGTCCGTCAGCACATTTCAAACAAACGTATAATGCACGTATAGTTATCATTAGCTGCAGAAACTTTTGAACAGAACTTATAGAAACAACAACAGCGATTAGCAGTAGAATGTTGCAAGCTAATCTACAAACTCTAGCGTTTTATGCTGAAAGTTTACATATAGGAAGCACAAAGTTTGTGGGCAGTTTTGTTACTCTAAAGTTGATGGTTCCAACAGCCCAGTGTGCATTGTCACAGAGTGATCAGTACTTCATTTTTTCAGTCATTCTGCTTGTGTCGGTCAGTGTTAGCTTGTAGACTTGTGCATCCAGGGAAAAGACTGAGGTCACTTAATACCCCGAGAATAGAGGTCTGTCAGAGAACACCGTGATCTCAAAAATCCTTTATGATGTCGTCAAGCAGAAAAAAAAGGTTATAACAGAGCAGTATTGATTGAGAGTGCTTTGATCGATGTTAATATTTGTGAGATAATGCTGCTTTTTTTTGTTTGCTTTTTTTTTAGATAGACTGGAACTGATAAAATTTTTATTCTGCTAAAATAAAACTGTCACTATGACTGTAAAGTGGAAGGTTTTACAGACATTTTGCAATGCTTGGGGCCAGGTGGCGTGGTCAAGATGACATTTTACATGAAATACAGATATAAGTGCGTCCTGAGTTATCACTTCTAAGAGAAGAGACCAACAGGAGCCCAATATTTTTTTTTTCTTCAGATGTACCGCTGTGTGATGGATGATGAATCTGATTATTATTTTTATTATACCTGATATTATGAATGTTTCAAGCTGAATTTTTTTTTCTTTTTTTTTGCTTTGGAAGCCAGAACAATATATAATGTAACACATTTGGCTGATCTCTTTTATGTGGATTACAGGAAGACATACCACATATGGCTGTGACAAATTAGTTTCTGTACAATAGAGGGGAAAAAAAAAAAAATCACAAAATATAGATTTCTTATGGATGCAATTTGATATAACCTAGTTATTGGATAATGGCTGATTCATGTATTATCAACTTTGTACTTACATAGCTGTAGAGCCAAGGAAGCTGGAGGAGAAATTATGATGTGATGAGCAGATTATTCTGACTGATGTGGCATTTCTGTGAGCTTATAGAGCCATGGTTGTGCCTATCTCCTCTCATAGACTGATTTGACAGAGAAATTTTCTCCTGAGAAAAGAATGCTTGCAAAGTCTGTGAGCGTTATCTACCCATGTTTTGGTTTTGAAGATCTCCTTCTTTACATGCAACAGGTAGCACTGGGTTGAATGAGATTGATACTAACCTGACAATACTATACTAGTCAGATCAGCCGTCACATTTCTGTGAACAGCAGAATATCAAAGGCTCCATAGATTCTTAACTGCAGTCTCTTGCACGACATCTCAATGACATTTGTCTTGGGAATGATGACAAGGATGAACTGGCTATAGAGATTTACTTCCTTTTCTCATGTAATGTGATTCTCTTACATTAATCATACAGCAGTAGTGTGCCCTGACAGAGTCCTTTCCCAGTCTCTCAATGCTCAGACCTAATGTAGATACAAACCAAAAGATTGAATGAATTGATTTGCAGTGACTTTCCAGAGAAACATCTAATGATCTAGTCAACTTGAGGATACTTTCTTCATTCAACTGTGATAGGAGTCAAGGTGTAGTTGGCTTTCTTTTTGTTTGCTATTTATTTGCAATCTTCCATGACAGAAGAACAATTATGTATAATTATATACTGGAGTGGGAGAGAAAGTTGATAAAAGTTTTTATATGCATGCATTAGGTCATTTAGATATTTTATCTCTAGTTAATTTTTAGCTTATATCAGTCATCATAGTTTGCCATAGCCATTTTTTGTGAGGCTGTTTCCTTCCCATCCACAAACTCCTTGTGCATGTATTTCACTTCTTATCGTCATGTTTTCTCATCTTCACTCTGAGCTCAATGCGGAGTCATTGGGGGTGTCCCTGATGGATTATGCACCATCGTCCATGTTTGCTTGCCATGGCCTAAGTCTCCACAAATGTTTTTGTAAACCATTCCTGGAAGGGTGATAGCCCATAATTTCTTCTGGCTTTCATCTATTCTCCGCCCCTTTTTAGTTCTATTCACTTTCTCTTTGAGCTGTTTGATCATTTCCTGTAGCTTTCACATTGTCATTCCATGACCATAATCATCAAATCTTACTACGCATAAGATCAGCTCCATTGGATTCCAGAACTGTATGTTTAATCTTGTTTTATAACCATTTTAGATGTGTATCTGTTATCAGTCATATCAGCACATTGTAATCGCAGAGTATGAACTTTCTGACTGAAGTCATTGTGTCATGAGCATGTCATTGACAGCTAATGTTACAGTACAAGATTACAGATACTGGAGAACTTTGATCTGCTACCACATAGCTTCACTTCTAACATTGAGATTGTGTCCAAACTACAGCAAAGAATGTTTCATAATGAATTCATAGCGATGTGTTCATTCTTGCATTAAGATCATTATGTCTACATGACATATCTATGTGTTGACCATTGTTTCTAACTACATAGGTGACCTCTTAGAAGAAAATTGTTTTCTTAGTCCCTACATAAAAATGGAATTTCTCTTTTGCACAGTTATTTTTGCAGCAAATGAAAAGCTCCTCTGTCTTTGCTACTGTTTGTGAATACATTGTCAAACAAAAGAAATGTTATGTCTTCAGATGATCTATTTGTTTGTGTATTTAATACCTGTATTTCATTGATTGTACGAATGAATCCCTCATGAATAGGTAAATTTATAAAAACACACATTAACATGAAGTCGAACAAATGAAAAGATAAATTCAGTTAAGGAGATCAGGATAAGGCACTAACTTATGTATTTTTCAATTTATACCTTTGATTTTCCCCCAGGCTTCAGTTCAGCTGCTGACAACTTATGGTGTTGTTACCCTACACGAATGAACAACTCTTGACAACTCGTGTAAATAGAGTTAGAGGTCATCAGGCAATAATTCTCAAAGGTTCTGCCATTTTACATAAATACAGGCCAGGAATCAGACATAGTTAGACAAAGAGTGAGATCACAGTGGAAAGAAAGTCAGTAAATTTTTATTATTATTAATTTTGTGTGTGTGTGTGAACAGTGGCAATAAAGAATGCAAGTCAAGACATTTGAATGGGTGGGGCTTGACAAGGGCAGTTTGTTTAAAAGACAATAAATTAAGAAGATGCCAGGTTTATAAAACTGTTTACTTTATCTGAGGGAAATGGCAGAGTGTTGCTAATATGGTACTGAAAACGCCATTATTTTGAACCAAAATGTTGTGTATACTGAGTGGTTGCTTTTTTTTTTTTTTTTTTTTTTTTTTTTGTGTTTTGGGGGGGGGGGGGGGGGGGGGGGGGGGGGGGGGGGGGGGGGGGGGGGGGGGGGGGGGGGGGGGGGGGG